>JAVTVY010043352.1:0-210628 GCA_036873755.1 Hanleya hanleyi | reverse complement strand
GCACTTTGGCGCTTCTGAGAACTTTGAAAGGGATAGCATATCTCGCAAATAAAACCGACTCAAAAGAGCTAAAAAAATCCAATCGGCGTTCTTCAATGAAATTTCCCTCACGTTGCTTCGAAAATAATATTCGCCGATGATATCTGTCAACTATACCCACCCACCCAAGTGAAAAAATAGAGTGTGAACACAACCTTAGACCATTGTAAATATTCAACGAATAAGGGTATAGTGTTCCGGCATACTGGTATACACACAACAAGGAAGTCATCTTCACACAATTATCATTTTTTTATTTTCCTCAAGGCGTGGATACTTTTATGCCATCGATCGTTCAGTAATTCAAGAATTATATGTATACAACACAAACTATTGATGGACATTGTGCTGCTCGTTGATTAGACAGAACCAATTTCGTGGAGAAGTTGAGACATGATCGCATATTCCAGTGTTTCAAATGTAAACACGGTCAATACTTGGGGCTTCTGAAGATGTGATCGGGGGGACGGGGGTACTCCCCCGGAAAATTTTGGAATTTCAGACGGTTCTCTACACATATCTGACCCATTTCAAGGCACGTCAGTTACAATTATTGGGGGGCCAAAGTGGTCCTTGGCCCCCGCTCTTTTCATATTGGGGGGCCCGGGCCCCCGCTGCCCCCCCCCCCCGGCTCCGCCGCGCCTGCAGGCGTCTACGTATCCCATGATTCCCTCTGACAGATCCGGGAGATGAAATCGATGCCGGATCTCTCTATGCCCGGATATTTAAATGTGTGTTAGACGAGGGGTATACTGAAACATTGATTTGAACAGAGACCCTACAGTGAAGAATGGTCCAGACCGTAAATTTCGTCACCATGTGTGAGTAGGAATTGTTGATATTAAGAACCGATGTACTTGTTTCAGGTTGTTTGGGCAATATCAAATGAGGTTGGATGTGCTAAATCCTTGTGTAATCCTTTGGATGTTGACGGCGTGATGAAGTCGAATGCTTACTATGTTTCCTGTAACTACATGAAAAGGTAAATAGGAACGACATACCGGATGGTAAGACTGTTACCGTTGTCCAATTTTGCTGCTCTTGTTAGGCCGCTTTGAATATAACCTGGCCCGTTGCGGGTATGTCGCCTCATCCGGGCACACTGGGTCTCCAAATACTTCGGGGTTACCGATTCTCAGTCATCACCGCAACCCCGCTGACGTAATTCCGATACTCTGCATAACAGGAAGTATCGGACTACAATCATGATGTAGTAACATCACATCAACAATGATACCAGGACACCATACTGAGTTTCTGGATGGGTCAGTGAGTTTACAGCCGGTGACTACAACTGGAGATTGTTACAGGGCGCCATTTTGGATCAACATTGACACTGTAGGTAAAGCGGAACGTATGACAGCTCGGCCTGCTATTATTGCTATTATGTTATGCAACTGTATAAATTTAATAACCGTACGATAGGAAAGTCGATTGATGGAGCCCCAAAACACCCTACCCTGCTCGAGGGATTATCAATATACGGAATATAACATTTACAATATATAAAACTTACATATGTCACCCGTTTAGAAATGGTGAAATTTGACGAGCAAACACTCAACACTGCGCTTGAAACCTAGGTAGCCAAACAGCAGCCCGTATACAGATTCACATGCTATCAGGAGCGTATCTGCGTTTTCACTAGCGGAGAATTTTTTATGCATTTATCGAAATAATGTTGAAGCTGTGTTTCGCGAAAGTGTACTGACACAGGTACTGACGGAGATAATGATCACAAATGTCCGAAAGACTAGAAAATCGACAAGATGCCTGCGTTTGACCAGAAAATGGAGCAGGTCGAGAGAATATGTTGGGCTAATGTAGGCGTATAATATATGTGCAAGTTCTTCAGACTTCACAAACAAAGATGAAATGAAATTGTGTACATGCTTGTCTGTACGAGACCTGGGATAACAACACTCCTGTGTAAGTTCTCCTGAAACAGTTGAAGAAATAAACGGGAAACTTGTTTGCTCAGCAGAGTTTGCCGGACCGCAGTGCGGGCGAACTCTTGCAGGCTGCAGATTCGCGAGATTCCACGCGTGGTCCTCGTGGCCAGCCCGGAGAGCACAGTACGCAAAAACAACCGGTATAATTGAATTCCAGCACGCATTTCTCTTTTTTCAAAAACACGACATTAGTATATTACAATTTAGTAGGATGGTCAAACAGGTAAATTTTGCCTGGTGATGATGGAACCAAAAATTGTTTGCAGAATTCGTTTTTGTATATCATAGTAGCGCATAGAAGAAAACCTGTTACACTTGAAACTCGGTCACACTTGAAACTCGGTCAGAATTAAACTGATCTATTCGATTCATAGCCTCTTCCGTCCGTCGTCCCTAAAATCTGGTGAGTTATCGGATTTAGACAAAGTTTACGGCCCATAACCGGCTTGCACCGGCGGTTTGATCAGAAGCAAACCTTCCAATCCATGCTCATGATTGTATGAGCGTATAATCGCCTCGGTACATCGTTCAGATTTTCCCTAGGAAATGTTTGGTTGACCATTCGAGAGAGCTTTCTCCGGTTACCATAGGATGTTCACGTGTCTATACCTCGGCAAGATCCAAATTGATACGAAAATATCGTTACATATGTATGGACCATTCCTGATTTTCATCTACACTGTGATAGCTATGATGGTAGTTCATCATATAATCCGTAAAATTAGAACCCATAATAGTATAGTCCCTATTGTTTAAATCTTCAGCGTAATGAGAGCTGCTGTTGAAAGTATTTCGGCTGGCAAATCCCAACTTTGAGTCTGAATTCGTCAAAGATGGAACGCAACATCGTCAAACTCTTCCCAATGTAATAAAAAATATATTCTACAAATATCCATAATTTTCTCAATATTTTCAGACCCAGATTGGGTGTCCCTTTAATCAGCATCTGAATATATACCATTATTTCTACTCGCAGAAGATTCTAGGCAAGCTATTGGGTAACAGCGGCCACGTGACGTCGGGATAAAAAATACACATAAAAGTGCACTGATTGACTCAGATGACTTCAGTTTGCAATGTAAATAAACATAAACGATTACAAATAGAATGTGGTTGATGCTGGATTTTACCGCTGATATTCGCGCTTATTCTTATTTGGTGCGTACAATTCTAGTTTGCATGAATCAATATTCTGTTAGCAAATAGTAAACATTCTTAAAATACGTTGTCTGATTTAAGATTGTCCATATTCAGATGTTTCTGTTCGAAAATTGTGCAGTCTTTCTCACTGACTCGACTCCGGCTCGGCCGTTCAGCCGAAGCGTCGGTGATCAAACTCTAGCCCTGTACGCTCTTTTAATGTATCATTTCGAGCAAAAGTCCAGATTTCCGGTCATATTTCTATGAAATGAAATATGACCAAATCTACAATACTGATTCCGTATATTTCAAATATTTGACGCGTCTCCAGCCGTTTTCATTATAACTTTTCCCGTATTTGATTAGAACGTTTTAGGCCTACTTTACCTCATCTCTTTCCAAAGTTGAAAGGTGCTCGTAGAATTAAATTCGTTATCCTGTCTCTGCTCGTTTGATACTGAATTGTATGCTGTTCCCTGGCGAGGAAACAGGATAAACTTCAGTATCAAACTCGCAGGGACAGGATAACTTATATTATTTCCATTGGATTCGTTTCGCACAATGTCATTCATACTACTCTGCCGATAATATTTCACTTAACTGACAAATTGATCTCACACAAGCATGAGATGATTTTTATCCAATATTCTATGAACTTGACTCAAATTTAGTAAACTGAACTTTTTTGCGTGCGATCTATTTCGAATGAATTTCTAAGTTTTCTAAAAGAGTAAAAAAAAAATAATACGATTTCAAGGTGTTTTTTTTATCTCTCCTTAAGCATAACCGTACCTCAATCGCCATACTTACTAAAGTATTCTGTATTTTCAGGGGGAACTATGCGGGAGCAAAGCCATACAAGATAGGAGAACCGTGTTCAGAGTGTGCACCTCTTGAGATATATCGGGACAACGTTTGTAAGATGAACATGTGCTGTAAGTGTAGCTCCTTTTGCAAAGAAGTGCACAACTTTCAGTAATAATTACAGATATGTGTTGCCCCTTTGAAATGACAACTTGATGCTTGGAGGAAGAGGCTTCGCCGCCGTCGTCCGATCTGGATGCAAATAAATTGTTATCGGTAGAAAGAGGTTATGATTATATTTACTTCATTAATAAATTGCTCCATAGTTTTATCTTGGGGGCAACAAGTACAGCCTGGCCCGCCCCACTGTTAGACAGCAGCGGTACAAGTAATATATTGGTCTGTTGTAGACGATAATACCACACAGCCCACCACGGTTGATGAAACTACTGAAGGTGGCACTGGTGTGAATGATGGTACAACACAGAAAGATGATTCCGGGATAATCTCACGAGGTCCTGCTCTTATTATATTGACCTCACCTACGGGTGGCTTTACTACCATGTCCAAGTATTCTTGTTGTTTTTCTGAACTGATATATCCAATACGGCTGTAATGCTTACTGCAGGCGCCTCGGAGCACGTTTGAAAGTGGGGGGGCTGAACTCTATATCGGCCATGTTAAATGCTGGACTGGTGCTATCTAAGATAGGACTTATAACATTGCAGTCTCAAAAAGTGGGGGGGCTGTAGCCCCCCCGGTTCCGCGGCCCCTGTACTGGTATACCTCGGAGCATTCCATGTCTTCGGCCAGCTGTAATAGATTAACTACGTTATCGAGGCACGACATCGACCATTCCTAAAAAACAAAACAAAATAGTTGTCACGCCTTGGTCATGATTGACAACGAGATATTGACTGTCTTTGGGATATTAATTGGCCTTGGGATATTGATTAACCTTGGGATATTGATTAACCTTGGGATATTGATCGACCTTGGGATATTAATTAACCTTGGGATATTGATTGACCTTGGGATATTGCTGTCGTCATTTACGCCTATACATTTTAGATTAACTTCCCCGTGTTCTCCTTGTCACTGTTGATTGAGAACGACGCGGAATCAGAAACACATTTAATATCAATGACAGTGATGTTTTTGTCAAGATCCCTTGGTCGCTGAACTTTCATCTGTGGTCATTGTAAAATTAACATCTTTCATATCTTGGAAGGTACTAAACACTTTCGAGTCAAATTGGGCATGAGACAGATTCTGTAATATTCCTAAAGTCTATCCGTTTAAGTTAGCTGTCTACTTTGGAACTTGTCAAAAAGCTCCGCATACATTTTATTCTTTCGCAGCGTGTATAACACTGAACTCTTAGAAATGAATATCATTATTCTTGAATATGGATAACATGTCACGCTTGAAATAACTTT
Organism: Hanleya hanleyi; assembly: GCA_036873755.1. Classification (NCBI taxonomy): domain Eukaryota; kingdom Metazoa; phylum Mollusca; class Polyplacophora; order Lepidopleurida; family Hanleyidae; genus Hanleya; species Hanleya hanleyi. Next base: position 205,254 of record JAVTVY010043352.1, on the reverse strand, counting down.
GAATTTCTCTTCACATAAAACTCCATAATAGTTGTTTCGTGTACCGGGGCTGAACTGCATAAGTTTACTTCATTAATAAATAGTCAGTTTTAACTTGGGGGCAACAAGTACAGCTTGGCCCGCCCCACTGTTAGACTTTAGTGGTACAAGTAATATATTGGTCTGTTGTAGACGATAATACCACACAGCCCACAAGGGTTGATGAAACTACTGAAGGTGGCACTGGTGTGAATGATGGTACAACACAGAAAGATGATTCCGGGATAATCTCACGAGGTCCTGCTCTTATTATATTGACCTCACCTACGGGTGGCTTTACTACCATGTCCAAGTATTCTTGTTGTTTTTCTGAACTGATATATCCAATACGGATGTAATGCTTACTGGTATACCTCGGACATTCCATGTCTTCGGCCATCTGTAATAGATTAACTACGTTATCGAGGCACGACATCGACCATTCCTGAAAAACAAAACAAAATAGTTGTCACGCCTTGGTCATGATTGACAACGAGATATTGACTGTCTTTGGGATATTAATTGGCCTTGAGATATTGATTAACCTTGAGATATTGATTGACCTTGGGATATTGATCGACTTTGGGATATTGATTAACCTTGGGATATTGATTGACCTTGGGATATTGCTGTCGTCATTTACGCCTATACATTTTAGACTAACTTCCCCGTGTTCTCCTTGTCACTGAACCAGAACCACATTTAATAGCAATGACAGTGATGTTTTTTTCAAGATCTCTTGGTCGCTGAACTTTCATCCGTGGTCATTGTAAAATTAACATCTTTCATATCTTGGAAGGTACTAAACACTTTCGAGTCAAATTGGGCATGAGACAGATTCTGTAATATTCCTAAAGTCTATGCATTTAAATTAGCTTTAAATTAGCTCCGAATATATTTTATTCTTTCGCAGCATGTATAACACTGAACTCTAGAAATGAATACCATTATTCCAGAATATGGATAACATGTCACGCTTGAAATAACTTTGAATTTCTCTCCACTTAAAACTCCATAATAGTTGTTTCGTGTACCGGGGCTGAATTGCATGGGGTGATATCATAATATATTGGCGTATACTCAGACAAAGGTCAATAAGGCCGTAACCGGTCATAGTGGTGTGTGCGGTTCAACATTATACAATTTGACTGCACATGAGATATAAACGACGCGCCCACTGACCGTCTGCATTACTTGACATGGCCTTAATGACATCTTTCCATCTGACATGTAATTGAGCCCCGGTGCATAAAACAACTATTGTGGAGGTTTATATAGAGACAACTACACAGCTATTTAAAGCGTGGTAATAATGGCAGTCGTTTTGTAGAGTTCATCAGTATGTTATATACACACTGAAAATAGACACTTTATGCAGAGCTAACTTTTGATTTTCGAGAAGCTCATACTAGACGACTAACTATGATCGACAAACTTTAGTAATCAAGGTAATATAAATAATTCAAACACTGTTTTACGACTTACATTAGCGATTGTAAGCTCCAATCTTTTGTACGTGTAATATCTTTATCTGTTGTAGACGATAATACCACACAGACCACAACGGGTGATGAAACTACAACAAGCGGCACTGGCGTGATTGATGGCACAACACAGAAAGATGATTCCGGGACAAGCTCACCAGGTCCGGGTCTTATTATATTGACCATACCTGGGTGGCTTTACTTATACTACTATGTCCAAGGAGTATACTTCTTCTGAATTGATATATCCAAAGAGGATTTCATGCTTACAAGTATACATGGAAGCATTCCATGTCTTCGAGCTTTTGAAATGAACTACGCTTAATATGTCAAACTAAAGGACCTATGACATCCACCAGACCTGAAAATAAATTTAAGAACGGTTCTCCCGCCTTTGCCATGATTGACCTTGGGATATTGCCGTCTATGGAAGGCCAAATGTTCAAATAATCAGAAACTCTCAGTTATCGACCGAAAACCTAAGTTTTCAAATAGATAACTTAAGTTATCGAATCGAAAACCTAGGTTTTCGAATTGATAACTTAACTTTACGGTCGAAAACCTAGGTTATCTACCAGACAATCCCGAGTTTCTCTTTCCTTACCTGGAGTTTCTGTTTCTCAACATCGTTAAGTTATCGAACCGGAAAGCTAGGTTTTCGAAACGAGAACTTAAATTAACAGACAACCCCGAGTTTCTCTTTCAGCTTCGAGTTTCTCTTTTATTTTGAACGCTCATCCAAAAAACTTAAGTTATCAATCGATAACTTAGGTTTTCGAATTTGCGGTTGTCGTAAAGTGAAACTCGACTAACTTCGAGTTTCGATATCCGGGTACTATGGATTTCGCGCCCTGTCCCGCATGTTGACCAATCAAAACGTCCGAGAGAACCACACAATCAACATGTATTCAACAAACAGATAACTGAGATTATTTATTTAATGTGAACTATCCCGTGGCTAGTTTATACAAGCATTATCATAGACTGGGTATTGGTACCCAGAACTAGGCCTTTAATCAGTTTAATAGCTAGTATGCTGCAGACTGAATTGGGGGAAATAATCTAGTTGTAATTCAGCTATCCGGTCAAGCTAACTGACCACACCAGACAGGTCAACGTAATTCACACCAGGAAAGCATATTTAGTGATAGGTAGCTAGCTAATTTGACATATACTTCGGTTACACACATGCTGTCTCTGGGTCAACAGCGATTAATACAGGCAGTGAATGTTATTTCACTTGTCAGTGTGAGCAGTTTGATTTCGTATAATTAATTTCGCCACGTGGTTCTGTTTGCATTTCTGGTTGGCCAACAATCGGAAAAGGGCGCGAAACCCAGAGTACCCGGATCTCGAAACTCTAAGTTAGAAAGTCGAGTTTCACTTCACAACAACCGTCATTCGAAAACCTAGGTTATCGACTGATAACTTAGGTTTTCCACACGAATGTCCAAAACAAAAGAGAAACTCGAAGTTGAAAGAGAAACTCGGGGTTGTCTGCTAGATAATCTAGGTTTTCGACCGTAAACTTAAGTTATCATTTCCTTAGGTTTTCGGTTCGATAAGTGTGAGTTTCTGATTATTTGGACATTTGGCCTTTCATAGCCGTCTCCATGTACGTCTGCACAATATTTCTATACGCCGAAGTATTTTTAGGGAGGACCATCCAAAATCAGCATAAATTGCATCCAATGATGTTAATTTATGAACTCATAATGAAACTCATAATATCTTTGTGTTCTATTTACTATGTTAATACATCATTGAAGAGTATTTTTATCGGACCCCCGAACGTTGTAATTCTCTCCATAAAAAAATCTCCATAACAGTTGTTTCCTGTACCGGAGCAGAATTACATAGGTTGTTGTCATAATATATTGGCGTTCACTCGGACAAAGGTCAACAAAAGGGCGTATATGGCTATAGAGTTGTGTTCAGTTTAACATTTGGCAATTTGACTGGGCATGAGATAAAAGCGATACACCCACCATAACCAATGACTTACTGAATGTGTCGACGTAAAATTTCCCTTCCTCTCTCTCTCTCTCTCTCTTGTGACCGCAATGACCTTTGTCCGCTTGAACTCCGATAGATCACGAGGAAACGCTATTCACTTGAGCCCGGTACATGAACACCAATACAGTAGTAGTTGTTTATTTGACAATAGCGACCAAAATAATCAGTAATTACAATAATTACGTTGATACCACAAATATCATAAAAAATGAATAACTGCATATTATAATAGGTATCCAGTAATATACATAAATATGTATCACTTATACTCGTCTAAATATTCTCGCTCCTATATTGGATACAGGCTGCGAGACAATGGCTTACTTAAAATTCTCTTATTCTCAGTGCTAAGAATCCACGCCAATTTCTCAGCAAAACTCAATAATTTGAAATTAGCGTATTTCTTTGCTATTGGGCCTAGAAACCTGGACCTTTGCTTAGTATATTCATCGCAATCGATCACAAAATGCATTTCGTTTTCATTTTTGTTGTGCAGAAAGCTCGAGGGCACGTTCAAGTGAGCTCTGCATTTTGAGTGTATCCACCTTGTTCTATATGTAATCTGTGATTAATTATTCTGATTTTTCTGAATACTCTTCTTATATCTTTTATATCGATTACATTATGTCGATTATGTCGAGATATCCTTCTCCCCAAAAATGTGATTTAATAGTATGTATTGCACATAGTCTGTATGTTTGCAACATATTGTCTGTAATTTTCATGTTGTTAGGATGTGGGTTATCTGTATTCAAATGTGTAGACTATTGTTCCTTGAACCATAAGTGTAACGTATCTTTTGCTAGTTTGTCGAATTTCTATTTTCATATTGGTGATGGTTTCTTAAACACGTTATATGCCACATCCATTTTCAATAACGATCATAATTTGTTCTATATTACTGAACCAAGTTGTGAAACTTTTGTCCTCATATATTTCGATTCAGTGTATGCTTGCCATGCTAAAATATCATCACTAATGTCTTGTAGCCTATATCAACATTTGATAGTATAGTATACACTCGAACAGTAGAGGGGTATCTGATAATTCTGCGATAACTGCCACGTTAATGCTCTTAAGCCCAACTCACGCTACGAACATTTTGTTGTATTAGAACAAAAACACTGTTCAGAACATGTTTTGTCTGCAGTGTGAGGTGCCCAGAAACACGAACATTTTGTTCGAGGGACATGTTCGTGAAATCAAACATGTTTGATTTTCGGAACATGTTTTCGTCCTCAAAACAGTTTTTGTCTTCAGTGTGTGGTGATCGCGAACATTTGTCCGAACATTTACCAACAGTTATCCAATCAACTGGCAGCTGTCGGTCATGTAACGAAGCCGCTCTCACATGACACAGCAAAATGGCTCCCATCACATGATCGGCAGCCTCGCTGCGTGCTCGCGGCGACTGGCGGTCAAGAGAAAATGTTCGTAGTGTGAGGTTACCACGAACAAAAACACGAACAAACTGTTCTGTTCTAATACAACAAAATGTTCGTAGTGTGAGTTGGGCTTTAGGGGAGACTCCTAAAACATATTTACACACATCGGCAAAATCTTTCGATAAATATTTTTCACCTTTCGTTCCTCATTTTTTCATCTATTTCTCGTCATATAACGGGTTTTACCGTATCTGTAGACATATGGTCTTCAAATGTTATTGTCAGCTTAAAATATACATTAGTGAATTACCCAGACGCTGTGAATGTCTTTCAATATACGTATATTTATATTTCCAACAAAAAGTTCTTTACAGACTTGGCTGTGTGAATTGGACATTAAATTTTTTGTCTTATCACTATTTGTTTTAATTTCCATTTATTACAGTATCTATTCAGAGTATTACACCCTGTCGTAATCACTATGCACTATTCGAAAATAGAACTAAATCATACGCATACTGTAGAACATCAAGCTTCGTCTTATTGATACATACTGGATCGATGTCTTGTTTAAATTCCAATGGTAAAGCTTTAGTAAATATTTTGAACAATGTTTGACTTAATTTATCACCCTGACGGACAGCAATGTGAGAGACAATATTTCCTTTCAATTCTTTCTTGATGAGAAAAAATAATGTGATCTTCTCGTATATATTATTGACCGTGTATATACATCAGACCCCCATTTTATAGAATAAACCCACATGCCAAACTCTATCAAATGTCTTTTTTCAGCAAAACATGCGTATTTCTTTGTTTTATGGACGATGATGTCTTCTTCCGTATTGTAAAGCCTATTTGCTGTTTTCTGATAAGTTTTCTGTACTCTAGATATTTCTTTAGTTTGGTATTCAGAATGCAATTGAACGAAGCTTGTTACAGTTATGAACCTGTGATTATTAGTGTTAAACTGATCCCTTTTTAGATGTTGGTGAAGCATATCCATTTACCCATTCCGTTGGAGAATGGGTACTGGACAAAATATGATTTAATATTTCATTCTGAGAGGGTAAAAGGGCTAAAGATCCATTTTTAAAGTTATTTACTTATCGTTACTCATGCAATCCAATCTTTTGTCTTTACCATATTTAAATTCGTATACCGTTGAGAATTTCCTTATTGGAAAGTTTAAAATCGAGTTCATTGAATTACAAGCGTCTAGTCCATCATTCATTATTCAACCATCGTCGATCAAAGAATGTCCACATTGACTCTCCTCTTATTGGTATCAATATACAAATAAGAGTATCAAATCGTCTCTATCGTTAAACTGACTCATACAATGAACCCACTCATCTTTGTTTCTGATTTCTTTTAATAGTTTTCAATGCGTTGAGATCATTATCTATTAGATTGTCTATTAGTTTCTGGTAATTTATTCTCTCATTGTCTGTTTTACGATACCTTTTATTTTTCCGATTAAATTAACTTATGGTTGTGGGGTCTTCGAGGGAAATGAAAATCCATTTTATAGGGCAACTGGTAAGACCATTTTTATTGCTGCTATTTCTAATATTGCTGTTCGATACTTTGTATGATCTTTTTTCTAAGTAACGTTATTAAAGCGATATTTACAATCTTTTTAAATTCTGACACTACATTGTAGACTTTGAAGTCTGGGTTTTTGTAACTTTAAAGCATTGTTTTACTCTTTTCGATTTCAGATTTTTAAAGAAATTTGTAACATATATATATATATTTCTGAGGCATAGCTCCCAGTTTGGAGACTTCTTTCCAATTATTTGACAATAGCTTCGCCGATATTTGGCAGTAGTCTGATAATACTGATAAAAAGGAGTGAAAATGAACGAAAAAAAAATTTAAGAGTCATTCCGAAGCTAACATAAAATCCACGATTCTGCTACAATTATACGTATAACATATGTGAAAGAGTCGTGATAATCACCCACAATTCGTCTATTCAAAATTCTTCAAGCTGACGATATTCAAAGATCAAGTAATTCTCTCCCCTGATAATCTGTTATGTAGCATTTGCTAGATGTGTTGATTGTGACGATCTTAATCCACGTCACAAAATATTAATATCACAAAAACGTATAAAACAGGGCTATACCACCGAACGCCACAACTCAAAAGTTTCTCAAATTTGGTCATATATGTCGCATGCTGATAGACAAATACGAGCGTAGTCGGCAAGATCTATAGAGTTATCTTTCGTAACTTGTGTATTATTCCGCTTAACCTGAGGTAGGGACCGTATGAACCTATTTACTTCAAGATCATCATGGTGTTCATATGAACAGACACAATCAAAGCGTGAATGAGAAACATCATTCGCTTAATAACGACTTTGAAAGAAAATCATAGGGATTAAGATTGATCCCTATTATCCATATTGATCCCTATTGATCCCTAATAGGGATTGATGCTGGGTCGACATCGTGCCTTACAGACTAGTCTTTTGTGTTAAATGTCGTCATTTTCATCCGACGACGATACAGCTCACCAATCTCCAGTGTACGAGTTGTCACAGCGACATAGCTCACCATTTACCAATATATGAGTTGTCAGAGCATTTCCATCATAGCTCTCTAGATTTGTATCTAATACCGCTTATGCCGGTGCTAGGATCCGTGTGGTCATGTCATTCAAGTTGCCACATGAACAGGTACAATACAAGCGTACCTGAGATACAACACATATCACTAATCGTTAGATTCTTGGTATGTGCTTTAGAATAGGTTATCCAGAAGACTATGCTGTGAAGTCATGTGGCTTTGTCAGTATGTCGGCACCTCTTCCCACTTCCCTTATATGCGTTGTAATTAAGAACACTGATCAGCGATACCGATTTGATATTTCTGGAGCATCGTGAGGTCTTGCCACCAAAATTGAAAACTGTTGACCCATTCTCTCTTGCAGAAAAATACCCGTTTTTAAAGGCTTCAAAAGATTCTTTGATGGACGGATGCTGAATAATGAATGACGGACCAGACATAATAATAATCGCTCTTATTTAGTTGCAAGCATAGTTTAATGATACCGCAGTCCATGCAAAAGTCGCCATTCGTTGATAACAATATATTTATGAAATATTATATTTAAGATTGAGTTACCACCCCCACTCACATGAACCAAAAAACTACAGCTTTATAAAATTAATGTGTCATGGTCTCTTATATTGGAAAAAAGATCTTGGAGTATGGTCGGAGGCATGTGCGGTATGAACCGGATGAGCCATGTAGCAACTGCCAATGACAGTTTCCACAACTGGGAAAATCATGTCATCGGCTTTTGAACAGGTTGCAAGCTGATGTCACAACAACAAGATCCAACCGTTTTACGGTTAACAGTGTTTTTCTTAACATTTCATGTTACAACAAGAACTTATGCAAACAGGTCATGCCATCAGTAATCATCTGTACGTTGCGAAACGAAAATGGGCGAAATGATCCTTGGGAATGATGGTCCGACCTCCAGGAATGGTTGTCCTGCCCGGGGAGTAATTGTTCGCATAGGAAGTTTGTTTCTATCTCACGGAATAATAGTCCGGCCCTATGGATAATAACCCGTCCCTCCAAAGGCATGATTTGTCTTACATATAGAGATGATGATCCGATACACAGGAAGTATAGTTACCCCCTCCCCCCTCCTGGAAAGATTGCCCAGCATAGAGGAATTAGGGTTCGATCAAACGCAATATTAAAAGGGTGGTGGAAAGCGATGTCGAAATACTGACAAGAAGTCGTGACTGCACAGACCAATATACTCACTGCATATTTCTAAAAACATCTCAGGAACAGTGATCCCTGTGGTGATTTCTATCCCAGCCACGTTTTTATTGTAGATCTTCGTGTGGAGACATTGAATGACATGACCACACGATTCATAGCACTGGCTTGAGCGGTATTAGATACAAATAATTCAGAGCGAGGATTTAATAGCCCTATCCAGTCTTCTCTTGGAAAATTATGAACTATTTGACCACCAAATAGTCAAAAACGGCCCAAACGAGGGAGTATTTATTGAATGCAATTCGTATTCAGAATAAATACCTGTGAGTTCCGACGCCGACCGAGCGCTTCATTCTCCAGAAAGTTTACAATTACAAGCGTCTAGTCCGTCATTCATAATCCAGCCGTCGTCCATTAGAGAATATCCGCGTCCATAATCCAAAGACCTATTCCATATTCCATATAACAGTATTAGCACCAAATTCAAAAAGACAATCATAGTATACATAAACATAGGCTTGTTTCCTGCAAGAGAGAAGCGGTCAACAGTTTTCAATGATGCCGGCAAGACATGATGTTCCAAAAATATCAAATCCGTATCGCTGATCAGTATTCTTAATCCATAATATTCGATGTAAGGTCGTCATCTAAAGAATGATGTATCTCAGTCACGCTTTGATTGTGACTGTTCATATGAGTACCATGAGGATTTTGAAGTACATGGGTTCATACAAGTCACAAAACTAAAATCAAAATGATTTGTACAGAGGGCAAGCCTGTGGGACAAAACGTCCATCAGCAGAATCTCACCATACCGGCAATAAGTAAATGCAACCTTCAAAGAATGATGGAAAACTATGCCGGCGTACTGACAAGAGATCATATGACTGCGCAGACAAATATACTCATTGCAAATTTCTAATAAATATCACAGGAACCAACAGTGAACCCTGTGATGATTTGTATCCCAGTCACGCTTTTATTGTTGATGTTCATGTGGACATATTGAATGACATGACCACACGGCCACTACCACCGGCTTTAGCGGTATTAGATACAAATATCTCAGAGCGAGGATGTAATAGCCCTATCAAGTCATTTGTTGCGAGACGATGAACTATGATGACCGCCAGATAGCACAAAATGAGCCCTAGGATACATAGCCCATCCCCCAGGCAGAAATATCCATGCTATGGGAATGTTCCACCCAATAGGAATGATCGTCGGACATCTAGGAATAATGGTAACACCCGTAGGAATAATTGTCCACCGCAATGAATGTTTGGCGGGCTTCTAGTCAAGCGTTATTCCCCGCAATAAGAGAACTGTCGTACATTTTGTTTTATAATCTCCTTTCCCATTTTGCAAATCACCCCACCCTATTTGCAAAATGTGAAGCAAGAGTATAAATGTGAATTAATGATAGCTTAAATATTTGCTAGTTTTTAGCGGATGCAATACGCTAGCTATTGCTACCGTGCTCCAGAAAGATGTTCAACCAATCAGTTTCTCGAAATGGCTGCCAACCAAGATACCGCCATATTCCGCCACGGTTCTGTGAGTAGAGATGTGGAGGGTAAGAATATCCGGTGACTGAGGGTGTCCGGCTCATATCGTCTAATTATAACCAAGCTACGTTCATGATAAGTGTCCGTATTCTGAGAGAGGTTTTTTCCTTCATATTTCTTGACCATCTAGGTTAAATGAGTGGTACGGATATTCAATAACTTGCATTCAATAAATACTCCCGCGTTTAAACAATTGTTTACCTGTCTGTCGGACACATTTCGTACCCGAGGCTTGCCAATCATTGTGATAGTTGTTTTGTGATTTGTAAACATGGTGGAGAATCAAGCGCTTGGTCGACATCGGGCACCACAGGTATTTGTTCTGAATAAGAAATTTCTATTCAATAAATACCGTTTTTTTTTACAATCAGGCGGTCAGATTGTTCATCGTTTTCCAATAGGTGGCTTTAGAGGGCTATTACATCATCGCTCCGAAATATTTGTATCTGATGCCGCTTGAGCCGGTGCTAGGGGTCGTGTGGTCATGACAAATTCATAATTGTAATACATAACAACGCCCCATCCTCATGCAACATTCTTACATTACAAGCGTCTGGTCCGTCATTCATTATTCAGCCGTCGTTCATTAAAAACTCTTAGCGCCCATAATCCAAAGACCTATTTCATATAACAGCATTAACATCAAATAAAAGAAACAACAACAAAAATCGTAGTATACATAAATATAGGTTAGTTTCCCGTAAAAGAGAAGCCGTCAACAGTTTTTAATGATGCCAGCAAGGCATCACGATGTTCCAAAAATATCAAATCCGTATCGCTGATCAGTATTCTTAATCCTTATGATTCTCTTATAAAGTCATTATCTAGAGAATGCTGTGTCTCCGTGACGCTTTGAATTTGCCTGTTCATATGAATGCCATGAGGATCTTGAGGTATATGACTTCATCTGTCACCTAGCCCCAGGTTATGCGGTATTAGACACAAGTTACAAAACGTAACACCATAGATCTTGCACGCTACACTCGTATGTAATAAAATACTAGAAACATAGCTATAGAAAACGCAAATTCATAAGTATAATATATAAGGACGATCCCATCTTCAACAGACACCATATATTTACCACATTCTTACAGGTAATTGTTAACTGTCACCCCTTCCTGTTACACATTGTTAGATAGATAGATAGATAGATACTCACCAATAATGATGTACTAACATTGCAAAGACATATTCAGAAAACATTGGCGAGAATAAAAAAAAGTGGTGAACGATGCCGGAGTACTGACAAGAAATCTTATGTCCCCACAGACAAACATACTGACTGCATATTTCCAAAACATCACAAGAACCAAAAGTGATTCCTGTAATGATTTGCATCCCAGTCACGCTTTTCTTGTAGCTGTTTATGCGGACATAATGCATGGGTGTGGTGGTTATTGAATATTACAGGTAAGAATGCTGTCTGTGGATGGAGCGGTTGTTAGGCGTTACATATAATATTTATTTATGAGGATAGGGTGGTTGATAAATATTACATGTAAGACTATCTTGTGAAGATGGGAGGATGAATTATTACACGTAAGGAAATTCCCTGGGCATGGAGTGATTAATAATTCCCTGGGCATGGAGTGGTTAATAATTTCCTGGGCATGGAGTGGTTAATAATTCCCTGGGCATGGAGTGGTTAATAACTATTACGTGTACATGCTTTCCGACGATGGCATGGTTATTATGTATAGCAATGGAGAATTGTTTTTCGGGAATTTCGAATTTCTCAGTTTGAGTACCGGAGGAGATTTCTTTGGGGTTATATTTTGCAGGGGATGGGGGTACTGTATTTTAAGAATGGACATTACAGTATTTCTAAAATGGAGATGTCAGTGATAATCTTAAGTATCAGTATGATAATGAAATTATGTTTCATTCTTAGCGCGGGCCAAATTCGATTCAAGGGAGCCCACTCTAGAGACATTTTACAACGAGACCAAGTGTTGGAAGACTCTAACTGATATCGTTCAATAATTGCTCAAATCTTTTAAAGTACACTATTTTGATCGATGCTCCATATAATCATCTGGGTTATTTTAATTGGTGAAATCTCGTGACTGAATGAAAACTGAGCAATCATACACGGGAAATCATAAAATCTTTATCCTCAATGACCGGCCTTCTTATGGAGCGGCTTTATTAAATGTTCCTTCGTTTTGTTGCGGTCTTCCGATCTTTAGTCGGAGTTGTCAGCGCGCTTCTTATTCAAAAAGAACTGAGTGACAGGGAGAGGGGCATACTTGATACAATACGTGAAACCAGAAGTGGATGAAAACTAGTTTTTAGGTGAAACCTAAACGTAACTACAGAAGTATACGAGAGAGAACAACATGTGCGATCCACGTCAGAATCGCCAAACGGAACGAAACAAATGGAACTGCGAGAACGGCTGGTAACATCACCAGTCAAAGGAGAAATAGAGAAACAGATGGCCCACCAACATGACTGGGATTTCCAACAAAATGAAGACCAACAAAGGAAATGGAACTTCCAGAACAGCCGATACCATTTGTAATCAGAGATTTCAATTCAATTCAATATATTGTATAAAACGCCCACAAAGAGGCCGTATACAACACTTACAGACATACATGAATTACACAAGAGATACACCAATAATATGTCATGATGTAGTTGAAGGAGCATTAAAGAATATTTATATATTTCAGATCATATTATAGACTAGATTTTACTGGATTTATCAACATACTATACAACATGATATGTTATGACAGAAATGCATGTTATGACAAATTGTTCTGCCTGGTCACAAAACAATTGTAAACAAAAGTGCACACCCTCTTAGCTAACATAATAGGAGGATTTATGCATATATCAAAAACAGAATAATCGCAACTAAGAATATTAAGATGCAGTTGTAGAGACTGGCGGAGATGTGGGGAGAGAAAACAACAGAACAGACGGACCTACGTCAGAAGTGAATACAAGAATAATAATCAACGGTCACCATGGTATATTTGTAATAGATATACACACATACTGACATTATCATGGTAGTACAGATGGTAGATTTCACGCAAAGTGAGAATGAAGATTTGTATATTAAAAGTATATCGATTGGTTGTTGGAATATAAACGGATTATTGTCCATAGAGTAAAATAAGCTGAAAGACAACACATTTATGAAACGAATCAACAAGTAAGACATAAGTTTTATCTTATCAACACATACGCATGTGCGTGAGAATATTTCCATTCATTGATATAAAGTTAAACATACCTAGGCCATATCAAAAATAGACTCGCGAACATAAACTATACAAAGTGAGGTCTGTAGGTGTACATATGAAGGGAAGACCATATATCCTAAAGAAAATTGAGATCATAGATCATAGGTCAAGATCACAATTTTGGCCCAAAATATCAGGAAATGGTGGATTTTTTTTATTTTTGTATGGATACATCAGAGACGATATGCCAGGTAATGAACTTGTCAAAGGTGAAACAGGTCCAAAATCACGAACAAAGATGTGGATTGTGGCGAAAGTTCAGGAATACCCCCAGGAGTCTTTCACGCTTATGACAAACAAGATTCCTATTAAGATCGAAAGGTCAAAGGTCAAGGTCAATGAGGACACTTTTGAGAGTGGATGCATTAGTGGAAAGCGATATTACAGTGTTGGTCCCGGAAGAAGCCAGTAAAATTTCAATGAACAGAAAACGGAAATATGATAATAGTCCTGAAATAGGACCTGAGTGGGTCAAACTTTCATTAATAGTTTGAGATTATGAAACCAGGAATGCATAAATTCTCTGTGCCGAACACGACAAACAGCTATAATACAATTGATATACTCCATGTTCAATATGCCTCATATGTAAAATAGTCAATCACGGAACTTCCTTATTTTAATGATTTAAATGTCGACAGATAAATGTATATGTAGATAGCCGTAATCGTTTATGATGTTAACTCTTTATGCTCATTGTCATGGAATAAACTGATCACAACGTCCTAAACATTCAAAAAAAAAAAAAAAAAAAAAAAACTATACAACTGGTATGGGATAGCAATCACAGAAAAGAAACAATACAGATTACGAATTAAATTTATACATGGTATATAATGAATGAGCTGAACTAGACACACATTTTTGTTATTAACAGACATTTTGTACATATGCTTCGCGTATATTCCCCCGCCAAAATCATCATATAGTAATAAGTAAGATTTTGAAATGGAGTTAATACAAAGTGATATTAGAACATACACCCAAAAAGAGCAGGCATGGTTATAGGAGACTTAAATGGGATGACCGGTAATGCTATGGATGTGGCATAGAGATGGTTGGATAAACACATCCCTATATTTGCTAATTATGTAAAAGATAAAGATTTGGTTCAGAGAAAACGGAAGATACAAGCGTCTAGTCCGTCATTCATTATTCAGCCGTCCATTACAGAATTTCTGAGTCCGTAATTCAAAGACATAATTCATATAACAGCATTAGCACCAACTTCAAAAAATAAATCATAGTATACATAAAAATAGGCTAGTTTCCTGAAAGAGAGAAACATTCAACAGTTTTCAATGATGCCGGTAAGACATAATGATATTCAGAAAATCAAATACGTATCGCTTATGAGTATTCTTAATTCCTATGACTTTCGTTAAAGTTATTTTCTAGAGTATAATATCTCAGTCAAGCTTTGATTGTGTCTGTTCATATGAACACCATGATAACCTTGAAATACATGGGTTCATACGACCACTAACCAGGGGTTAAGCCGAATTAGACACAAGTTACGAAGCGTACCACCATAGATCTTGCACGTTGCATTCGTATTTTGCTATTAGCATGCGATATGTATCGCCGATTTTGAGAAACTTTGAATGGAGAGCTTAGTGGTATAGCCTTGTTTTATAAGTTTCTGCAATAATGTTTTTGTGCCGTTGATTAAAATAGTCACATTTAACACGGACTCTAGCAAATGCTAGATATGTATACGCCTTATTCAGGTTCCACTGGAATATTACCGTCTAGAAAGAGATAGTTTACGATGTCGAAATTGTAATCATCTCTTTTGACGTAGAGTCAACGAGAGACATAATTGTGTACCATTTTAAACTGTGATATATTCTCACCATGTAGCGATTTTCTCATCTGTGCACAGCAAACAGATCTGGTTGGGATTTGATGTTTCTATTTCACAGGTGTTTGAGCAATATGACGTTTTCTCATAATACAGTTAAATCCTGACAACCACTCAGGATTTGTAACTAACTGTAAAATAGCAGAATCGTCAATTTCTGAATTCTCACGGTATAGCAAATCGCAAATATAGGAGTATATGATGAGAATAAGCCAGACACCACCATTAAAATATATCAAACTCAATTAGGAAATCGGTAATTCAAGATTCGGCAAAATTACAGTGATCTTCATTTGACCCTTATTTTACAGATATAGCCAAGGTTATAGCCTCGTGTATAGCCTTAAAATCTGTCGATTTTAATTAGTTGTCTAATTTGAAGCTTTTCAAAATTCAAATAGGTCCGCATACATTTTCTTTCTTGCAACGTGTATAACAAACTGTTGTACAAAATAACTCCATCCTATTGATAATATATCACCCTTGAAATAACTTTGTAATTCTCTCCGTATAAACTGTTTCATGCTCCGGTTCTCAATCCCATAGGGGACGTCATAATGTATTCGTGTTCAAGCGAACAAAGGTCATCGTATAAATTAATAACAGACGATCAGTGGGTAATAACAGACGATCAGTGGGTGTGTCTCTTATATCCATATGCCCAGTCAAATTGCCAAATGGTAAACCGCACACACCCAAATGACAGTATACGAATGTATTGAACTTTGGTTCAGTTAACGCGAATATATTATGTCATTATCCGATTCGTTTGAATCCCGGTACACGGAACAATTATACAGGAGATGTATATAGAGAGAATTACAAAGTTATTTCAGAGACCATACACAATGGTATCTGGTTATTTCAAGCGTGATATATTATCAAAATCAAGGAGTAATGGTAGAGTTCAGTGTGCTATAAGACTGCCAAAATGAAAATGTATGCAGAAATATCTATTGATTCTTGACCAAGAGGATTAATTAAAATGGAAAGACTGTACTATCTAGCATGGTTTATATATGTCTCATATCCTTTAGTATGTCTCACATCCTTCATCGTGGCTGATATGCCTCACGTCTAACCCTTGATATGTATGTCCCAGATTTGCTATAGCCATTATGTTTAATATTGTTTAAAGCCTTTGGTATGTCTCACATCATTTATAGTCGTTCATATGTCTCACGTCTAACCCTGGAATGTTCCATATTTTTTATAGCTTTTAACTGTAATGACATTATTTAGTGCATGTAAATATGTATCGTGTATAGATGGGACACTTGCACCTGAGAGATATAACCTGATCGTGGTTGTGATGTGAGAAATCTAGGTTATATCGATATTCCTGGCATCCTTACTAAGAGTACGTGTGATGTGAACATTGTTTATGGTGTAACCATAGGTGTTTGATGGCAAATAAAGCTTGGTCGCCGTCATTCTTGGAAAAATCAATCTCTTCATAACAGACCATCCGGTATCTGAACATCAGCTTTCAGTGCGATCACATATGCGGACAATGTACTTTTCTTGTGGTTACGGTACCGCTAACGCGTACTGTCTTAATGTTTATGACATCGAACCAATTCAGTGTGTCAGGGAGCATCGCGATGAATATGCCATCACCAAAACAAGGTGATGTCAGCTTCACCATTCAATGGTTATCAGAACTGTCACCATATTCCATCATCGCCACCACCATTTATTAGTGATGATGAGTGTTCTACACCAATAAATGGTGATAACCGGAAATCTACACTAAGTACTCCTCATCATTTATTGTTGATGACAAGGCCCACTACACCAATAAATGGTGATAACCGGAAATCTACACTAAGTACTCCTCATCATTTATTGTTGATGGGGGGGCCCTCGGTGGCCGAGTGGTTTAAGGCGCTTCGCTGGTGACCGCTAGCCTCACACCGCTGAACCGGCACGGGTTCGAGCCCAGCTGGTCCATGTGTGAAAGTTTGTCAGTTACTTGCCGAAGGGCGGTGGTTCTCTCCGGGTTCTCCGGCTTCCTCCACCAACCAAACTGACTGTCACCATATGAGTGAAACAAACTTGAGTGTGACATTAAGCCAAATTCCCTCCCTTATTGTTGATGACAAGGCCCACTACACCAATAAATGGTGATATCGGAAATCTACACTAAGTACTCCTCATCATTTATTGTTGATGACAAGGCCCACTACACCAATAAATGGTGATAACCGGAAATCTACACTAATTACTCATCATTTATTGCTGATGACAAGGCCCCCTACACCAATAAATAGCGATGACCTGACCTCGTCAGCATTTGTAATATCGTGCCATATTAAATCACCATATCGTGCAATACACATTAGTGTTGTTAGTTGTCGTGAGAAAGTTTTGAAACTTACTCCTGGCGTGATGAAATAACCGTCTAGAGTGTCCACAGTGACTACCCTTTTAAGTGTACTCAGCACTCGTAAAGTGTTATTTCAATGCATTTCAAGCGTGATGTGTGCTTTTTGTATTACATTATGAGGTCTTCACTCGTGTCCGCTGTCCTCTAAATTAAAAAATAAAGTGAAGTCAAATTTTGCTGAGCATCAAATACGCTAAAGATAAGCGAGATCTAATTGTTCAGGTGATCGAAATATACTAGAACGACCGATTCCGAAACATACCCTATATTCAATGTTATGTATGGTCGCTTTGATCATGACTGTTTCAGTTAACACAACTTTTGCCATAATTTGGTTCCCAGTTTCCAATTGAGTACCCTGTAGTCAGCATTTGACCCTGATTGTTCATTTGAACAACATTTTGCCATACTTGTCACAGTTTCCACTCTTTATTTGAACAACATTTTGCCATGCTTGTCACGGTTTCTACAGTTCATTAGAACAATATTTTGCCATACTTGTCACGGTTTCCACTGTTCATTTAAGCAAATGCACATAATTACGCTTTGATCTTGACTGTTCATTTGAACCCCAAAACACATGTTATGAAATGTATTGTCAGTCATAAATGCTACAGACGATTGTAGTCTGAACTATGCAACAAGTGTTCTTGTGCATAGGGCCTACTAATTATTCTATATTATACACCGAATCATGTGGAATGTGTACTGTTAGTTTAGCAGGATAAACAATGGACAGGGACAGTCCACAGAACATATATAATTCGACTTTTTGATGGATTCATCCCTTTTTCAGTGGGCCATTTCATTTGAACTTTCTTCCTGGAGATTTGATGCAATACTCTCCATTTCAAAACTTTTTTTACCAACACCACCCCAAACACATTTTTCCGTCTCTTTTCCTCTTTCTACAACCATCGCCCCTCTCCCACTCAGTCTTTTAGACAAGGACAGTATATCCTCATCCCTCCCCCTCCCCAACCACTGTCCATATTTTTGACACACATTTTGTCGTTTTTCAAATTAAACCGCCCAATATCATACAATTTTTCAGTTAATGGAGCCTTATCATTATTTCATCAGTAACGAGTATCTACAATTGTTTATGACACAAATTGAATGTTATAATATAGTGTTGTTACCGACACCTCATTATATTTT
Organism: Hanleya hanleyi; assembly: GCA_036873755.1. Lineage (NCBI taxonomy): Eukaryota > Metazoa > Mollusca > Polyplacophora > Lepidopleurida > Hanleyidae > Hanleya > Hanleya hanleyi. The sequence goes on along the minus strand of JAVTVY010043352.1, from coordinate 186,351 downwards.
CACTAGCCCATCGATTCGACATTGTATGTCTCCGCTTGGCATCAGGGACACTTTAGATTTCTCATCCTGCTCTTCAGCGATGATAAAACTAAATCCATATTCTATAAATATCTGTTTGACGACAAAACGGTGTGAACTGAAATGGGTTTAAACGCAGGCAGGGGTTATTGCTTTTGGGACATCACATTGGAGTTTATGACAAGGAAAATGATTCGGTTGTGTCCTGAATTATTGGTGTCAAACCCATAGCATTTAGACACGGATGACCATTTAGATATGTGTTATTAATGTGAACCTAATCATCCAGATGCCTTCCATTACCAAGATGATATGTATAGCTTGGCCGAAGACATTACTATTTATTTGTATTTCGTTAGTGTTTCTGGAATTATTTTCCTTAAGATGTCACGCTATATTGTCGAATGACAAATCCTATCCTAGCGTCGGGGAACAAGAGATATATTTTGAAAATGTACACGAGAAAGATACATTGTACATGGAAAGACAAGATGATGTGTTATCTCGTGCCCGGCGCGAGGTTGGTACGCCTATTGACATACCGGCTGAAGAAATTGAAGACGTCGTTTTACGCCACAATATTTACCGAAGTCAAGAACCAGCATCCGACATGGTCTATATGGTAAGTATAATATATAACTATTATTTTACATTTGCTAATAGAAGTGAATAGAATTGGGAATGAATAGACTAGAAATAGACTAGAAATGAACATGATATACGCTGTCACGTCGGACGGTTTCCTGAGTTGGGCTAACATTATAATACTATAGAAGGGTCACTTAGTTCTAAACAAACACATGCTTAACCCATTCCGTTAGCGTATCTGTCATACCCCAGTGGAATGCACAAACGTTATCATAAACACAAGCTATGAAGAATGATATGATCCTCAAGTAAAAATATTTAAATTGTACATCTTTTCTTTAAGAACCGTCACGAAGATTTGCTTACTCCAGAGTTTCCCTGGGGTCACACCTGGTGACCGTGTCGCAATAATCCAATATACTTATGTTCTGTAGTAGCGCATTCCTTCGTTTTAGGGTATATTAATTATTGCAGCACGTATGTTGGAGTACTTTAAAAGGTATCTCCATACAGTCATTGAAATTTCGATTATCAGCGCACGTTTTTGTCCTGATCTTAAACTGATAAGAAACTGATAAGTCAGTATTAACTAAAGAATATAGTCAAAAGTCTTGTTCGGCGAAGGCTTCGCGGAATTTCTTAGATATAGGGGTAATGGATATTTGTATGCATCTGTATTTTTGAACCTATATAGGCTGACACGATTTACAGATTGAATATAAACAACATGTATATGGGTCTTGCCTTCCTGAAACAGTTTTACAGTTCGTACTGTTATTGGTGATACATTAAATATGGCAGCAGGGATATGCTGATCTTTTTTTTGTTTGAAAGGTAAACATAACTTAGTGAACATGTTGAAAGAATATCTTCAATTCTGAATGAATACGTTCAGACTTCCGAATCCTCCCCATGACACCAGGTGCTTATCATAATATCAAATTATTTCGATGTAAGGACTGTTCATGTCAAACCATGGAGATTTCTTTTCTTTTATACGCTCTTCTTGTACATGCACGCCCCCCCCTGTGGACACTGCTAGTTTCCAAACGCCCATAATGTCCAAACTGGACAAATTAAAATATTCCAGAAAATATGTACAATTTCAAATGTCCCCTATTGGCATAAGGAAATTTGGACATTAGTGGTCGAAATGTCACTTCAGTTTTTTTCGTCATATGTGCTTCTACGTTGCGTCCTATCGTCCTATATCGGTTTTTCGTTTTTTACCAATTCAGTACTTCGATGCAGTTTGTCAGAAATGCCACTGGCGACTAACTGCGTAAGCTGAAGTTCGTCGTTATTGTGACTTACAGCGTTTGCTAAGCAAATGTCATACATTGTGACAATCTGCGTCGACATCAGTACATGTTAGACGAAATGAAAACTTTATCGGCTCAAAATACTTGATCCATCATATTCGTATGCAGGACCGTGAACATATTTCAGGCATTTGCATACGGGATTATGAATGGAATCTTTTGAATTTCCTATCTCATCTACCATTTGTTGTTTCTAAATGTAGTTTTGTTATCTTTTCTTGGCTGATGTAATTTTCATTTCGCGGTTTAAAAAATTTTCTTGTAGCGGCGCGCTAAACGGGCACAATAAACTTTTGGAGAAGATACGGATTTGTTATCAGGACAGTAAGTCGAGGTGATACATATCTAGTTTTAAATGTCCAACGTTAGACAATAATTTTCATATTTGTCTGTTAATGTCCAATTTTGGAGATTAACCCTCACTCGGAACGTGTTAATTAAGGGATATTTTGACATTAAGAATATGCAAACAAATCTAGTAGGAACTAGTAAGGTGTATGCGTATAAAAGGCGTAGTTTGATAGAGTTTCAACTTCCACCCCAGCCTATTTGGAACACACATCTTGACGACTTAAACTTTGATAGTAAGACGTTGTGTTTATTCAGGGTCACACTTCAAGTGCAGGCGAGTATTTTAATACTTTTGATATGGATGTTTCAACACTAGATTTATCTTTGTCAAACGCGTTTCACGATAAATCTGTCATCACCCAATCTGAAAAGTGAGACTTACCGTCACGAAATGATGCTACTCTGTACTCTGATACTCAGATCCTGGAACAGCCTATCTGGAAGATACTATATGTATAGTGCCTGCACGATATACAATATATTTGATATCCAGATTAACTAAGATTTCAGGGCATTATCCCAACACGTATTTGCTCGCCCACATTATATTACCTCTCCGTCGTCATGGTCGTTGCATAAGAAACGTGAAAATCCCTATAATATATACTTGACATGATCTTTATACATGTACCTTAACTTGTCCTTCCATATTCCTTCGTGCACGTCTTTGTCTCATATTACAGAATGCAAAATGCAGCACCCTAGCAGTATGAATGTCAGCTATTAATCCGCTGAGTTTTTATTGGAATCAAATCAGTTATACAAAACTGTAGTAAGCATAACGTGATACCACTTATTATTGAAAAAATCTCTATAAAAAATAACACATTATAAATTAGGATTTCAAAGGCAGATGTTCAACATTTTTTCACATATTATAGTATAGTTAAATCAATAAAGTCTAAAGTATAAAGTTTCCAGTAAAAACTAAATTCATTATTCTTGCTGTACATCGGTCTATTCCCAAATCCCAACGAAAGTAATGATATATTATCGGCACGATGAGCCAAACCTTACATAAACTGGCATGTGTTTCTTTTCCTCGCTCCCAACCCTCGCACCTCTATCCATTTTATTTGCATTGTCGCTAAATCTATAAGTATGTTTATAAACGAGGGTATACGTATTATACACATCTTTCTACTTCTCTGTTTGGCTATTTTTCTAACAAGGTTTTCTGTTTCTTTTAGACGTGGAATTCCGAATTGGCCGCCATGGCACAGGAGTATGTCCTACGGTGTAACTTTTGGCACAGCTCCATGCTGAAGGGGAATTTTAACATTCCATATGACACTGTTGGAGAAAACCTCTACTATAACACTGGAGTTGCAAATGTGAATTTGAGTGATGTTGTGGTCTATTGGCAATCTGAAATTTCCAACTACGTATACGAGACCAACAAATGCAGTATCGGTGCTTCTTGTGGATATTACAAACAGGTTTGCTTACTGCTTGTGTATTATTATCTGGGTATTCTTGCATTTACCAGGCTTACCCTATGTTGAGGCGTTTACTCCATCAGACGTCTCTGATGCTCATCTATCAGCATCAGATGAGTTATTTGTTTGAGCTGATCTGTGATCACAGCTCCCGAACTAGAGTATCTAATTCAGCTTAAGCCGGTACTAGGGGCCGTGTGGAGACTTCATAGTCTCCCATGAACATCTGCAATAAAAGCGCGGCTGAGAATCCACCGTATTCTCGGGTTTGAATGTGAGGTGCCGAGGGAAGCTGTATAATCATATGGTTGCTTTTTAGTACCCAGGCGTCGTCAATTTCTCCCATCTCTTGCATATCGCTCCAATTTAGGCGAAATTCTCCATTCATCCGCAATCAAATGTGCATGATTACATATGGGCCACAATCACCCACATTCAGCCTCTGCAAATCATTTGAATGTATGAGGATGCTGAGTAGTGGTATATATTGCTGCCATTATAGTTGAAATTAATATTCATGAGATCATGACTATTCACGATTTAATTTCACTTTTGTTAATCCACATACCATGAATGAGAATATATGCAAATGGTAAATATTCGTAATTTTTTTATTCGCTGTTGTCTGTGGGCCCAAGAAGATGCATTTATTGTCAAACTGTCTTCGGGAAGTATCTGTCTTTTTCTGTTGTTATTCTCATTGCCCAAAAATCCTTTTGTGATTCTTTCTGCATTTTGCCTCAAGGTTGTTTGGGCCAAGACATCAGAGGTAGGGTGTGGGAAGACACGGTGTCTTGAACTAACTAAAGAAGACGGTTCTACTATCACTGATGCGATTTATACGGCATGCAATTACGGAGTAAAGTATGTTGAATATAAACTCGTTTAATTGTATTGTAGGAGCTTAGTAAACCAAACTGGAACTGTTTTGTGGATAACAGCTCTGATATGTTCGTTGTATCATCAATCCTCATATGATAGATGTATAATTAAGAAATGAAGACGGATGAAGTTGTTTCAAATTTTCGAGATAAACATCAGTTGGTACTCGACTGCCAGCCAAGACCACAGGTCTAAACTGGTGGAGGAATGCTAGCTGACGTTTATCTAGGAAATTTGAAACCAATGTGCGAGGTCTCTATTTGGAATCGAAAATGCAAAATCGAATATTTATTACGAAATTCTATCAAATTAGATCAGATGTGTTCGTGTATACCTTCACCACTGATTAAAACAATATTTGAACACGTCACTTCCACAGCTGGTCGCTGCGAACATTGTTGCAAGCTATGGGAAAGTATAAAGTACGCACGCGTTCGCTATAGTTAACAACGTGTGACAGAACACAGCTCTGCTGGTGTTTGCTGCCGTGTTTATCGAAAATTCAACACCACTTTCGGAACAATGATATAAAATTGAGACGAAGTGGAAGTGTGTTCGAATTTTTCTTTTAACGGGATTTGTCTTTTGAAGCTCGTGTCATGTATATTCGGTCAATCACAAAAGATGTGTTCCGTTCTTCTTCTCGTGGCATCGTCGAGAGAGCTGTGGATGGTTTTGTGAGTGATGTCGTGGATATCCGTTTATATGGATGGTTTAATGGAATCCGTATACAAACAGTGTATTCGACCGCGAATTAAACTCACGGAATAACACATTTCAACAATCAAATCGGTTCAGAATTATTCACCAAATGCAATATGTAAATTTAACTCTCAAATATACAGAACGGTCGCAATGCTATTCTATGCATTTGCCATACACATCAAGACGAAGAGAGTATAGTCTTTAAAAGTTTAAATAAATAAACTTATTACGGAATTATACAGACTAGTGCCTTTCATATTGAGATTAATTAAACTCCTCCACAGCAGAATATATACAAGTATAACATTGAAATGGAAATTTCTCCTATGTTTTCATCATTTCGTCATTTTACTGTCACTTTCTGTCCCCACAGAGGGAGTTATGGAGATGCTAAACCGTACACCCTTGGTGACCATTGTTCACAGTGCGAGTCGGGTAACCATTGGTGTAAAATGAGCCTCTGCTGTAAGTTGTGTTTGATTATTTCCGAACTCTACCATCTAATTGGTTTAACCCAGTAGAAATATTGCCGATTTAGTTCTAAACTGAACAAAAAATATTAGGGAGGAGATAGGGTTTATGCTTTTATATCATACAAACATATCTCTTTCATTTTCTTGCTTTCGAAACCTTTCAGTAACACCTGTTGTGTCAAACTTGAGAACATGATACACATATGCCCAAAGGACCCCGAGTTTGGGGCCAGTCCGCATTATAGGGACTGTTTGCGTGAACAAGCTATATTGTACTTTTTCATCATGTTTATGTGGTTAGATTATATACGTTTTTCATACAGTGAAATATCCTATACAATTACACAAATATAATTATCAGTTTGTCCAATAAAGAATTCCAATATCTTTTTAGATGGATCTGAATGTCCGGTTAACGATACAGATTGCGGTGAGTTTAATTGTTGCCAGTATACGGTGTGATTCTGCTGGTGAACGTTTCGTCCCGGAGGCTTGCCCTCTGTACAAATCATTGTGATTATAGTTTTGTGACTGGTACATACACCTATTTGGATTATGGACGCGTATATTCTTTAATGGACGACGGCTGAATTATAAATGACGCACCAGACGCTCGTAATTGTAAACATGGTGGAGAATAGAGTGCTTGGTTGTCGTCGGACCTCACAGGAATTTGTTCTGAATATGAACTTGCATTCAATTAATACTCCCTCGTTTGGGTCGTTTTTGACTATCTGGCGGTCATATAGTTTATCATTTTCCAACAGATGACTTGATATGGCTATTGCATTATCGCTCTGAAATATTTATATCTAATACCGCTTAATATGTCCACATGAACATATAGAAAATATCTGCTAATAATATACTAGAAAATCAGTTTTCTGGTTACAAATTCCCGCATACAGTTATTTGAAGGGTGACCCAGGAGAAGGATATTACAAAGGTTGTCATAGAGATACAAGCTTTAGATCCGACATTCATATTCCAGTCGTCGTTGATGAAAAATTTCCGTGTCCATAGTCGAGGACCATAATAACACTACAAACTCCACGCAGCATAAACTGAATTATAATAACAAGCGTCTGGTCCGTCATTCATAATTCAGCCGTCGTACATTAAAGAATATCCGCGACCATAATCCAAAGACCTATATCCATATTCCATATAACAGTATTAGCACCAAATTCAAAAAAACAATCATAGTATACATAAACATAGGCTAATGTCTTGCAAGAGAGAAGCGGTCAACAGTTTCCTGTTTGTATAAGTTTATGCAATAATGTTTTGTTACGTTGATTAAACTCGTTACATTTAACACAGGATCTAGCAAATGCTACTAGGCGAGATATGTATACGCCATATGCAGGTCCCACGGGAATATTACTCTCCAGAAAGGGATAGTTTACGATGTCGAAATTGTAATCATCTCTTTTGTCATAAAGTCGACGAGAGAGAAGGCCTAAATATCATGTGCCGGTAGGGCTATCTGTAGTTTCCTTCAACTCCAGTGAGAGAGAGAGAGAGAGAGAGAGAGAGGGAGAGAATTAAGGTTTAACGTCGCATTACAAATCCAGTGAAGGTGGAAATATATCCTTCACTGCGTCATTTATATAGCGATTATCCACAGCGGGAAGATCGTCTATATCGCGTTTGGTGAATGTAAGATAAGCTACTTTCTGGCAAAAACAAAGACTCATATGAGTCTATTATTCGTGTAGATATTGTCAACAATATATCGAAGATATTTTTATTTTATTCTATTGTAAGCTGAACGAGAGATACCACATATGCCGTAAGATAATACATTGCTACTTGTTCGACCAGGTATTTTTGTGATTGAAAAAAATGTTAACATCATGGTTTTATGACCATATTTGCATTTTACAGAATGTGTAAATGTCTGCCAAAATGGCGGCTCTATGGTGACAGAAAACTGCACTTGTAGCTGTGTCGACGGTTGGATGGGGATGGATTGCTCAGGTACGAAGTGAGGTATCCACTCGCCCATGAATATAATCGCATTTCATTTAGAGGTTTAGCTGAGAAAATATCCGTTTTCACATTTGATTCGAAATGCAAGAAATGTCATCGGAGATTAACGGTAATGCTGGCGTTATTGCAGAAATTGCTATTCACGAGGTTTTTAATATGCACATAAGTAGTAGAGAAATTATAAGTTCTTGTTATATCACACCATCTTGTTCTGCTATGATCAGATTTGTCCTGTTATGTCCACACTTATTTATCTGAATTCGCGTGACCGGTTTGCGTCATCATCCCCGGAAATGCGCACTGCGCCTGTGAGAAGGCGCCACTGTTTACACCGGAAGTCAATGGGTCACAAATATTTGACAGATTAGCGCCAATACCTGAACGACAGGAAAACTTGTTGATGCAGATGCATCAATACCGGCGGGAATTTTTTGCAGATTACAATCTGCGTATTACAAGCCGATTACGTGTGCAACGTACAGCAAGGTCATGATGCATCATTATGGTTAACAAAAATCGTCGATGTGTTTGTTTGATTAATTTAGTCGTTAGACGGGAGTTGACTGCCTGCTGAGAAAATGCGCACATGAAGCGCATGTCGAACTAGGACGTTGAAAGTTCCGTCCTCTGGTTGACGAATAATGGGACTTCACATGTAAAAGTTCGCGTTGTGGCATTATATGGGACCCATGATCAGGTCACTACTTCTTCATTGATTTGTGTCATTGTAAATTAAGCCTAGATCAGCTTTCTGTACACATCAGTCCGATCCGCTTGTGGTACTGTTCCGAGTTTTTAGTAACTCGCAGTCCAATCTCACACATTTTGCTGCAGACGGTACAGATGGATAACTTGATCATGTACGATCATCGATTTGGTCTCTCAGCCAAAATAAAATATTAGCAATGAAATTTATTCGATGAATTAATCATAAAAGAATTAATATTAACGTGTAAACCACGAGCGGGTGATAAAATCTTGTCGGTTTACGAAATGAGAGTAATTGGATCACTCCACGGCACGTCTGCGAACTATGGCTCGAGAAAACATATGTTACACGTCCAATTTCAAGATAACTGCTCCCATGATAACTGAATTCAGATATCCGGCGGCGCAGCACGTCCAATTTCAAGATGACTGCTCCCATGACAACTGAATTCAGATATCCGGCTGCGCTGTACCGCCGGAAATGAATGTAACACGACTGTCAAATGTATGACTGACAGTTGTCACGAGGCCTCTGTGACCAATGACTGTCCGGCTCTGAGTGGATCATGCCGTGAGTTAATAATAATTAATTAAATACCGATAAATAATCTGCAGGATATATACATTATATGCGCAATGTAATTGCATCGAAATATGTAACTTTATCATGGTGTGTTTCAGTAATTGTGGAAGGGTTTGTGACTTCTACCAGTACCGTCATACCTTGTGACAACTCGACATGTGAAGGTGGTGGAGAGAGGATTGAGTTGGGGATGGACTGTGTATGTAGTTGTACCAATGATCGACATGGTTCCGTATGCCAGTGTAAGTATTTTGTTAGATTTCACTGTTGCACAGGTGGAACACTGTTAAAACGATTTTACGTATTTGTATGGAGTATGATTCCATCAATACGCTATCATATACTAAATATCGTTTTGATGAAAAAATGTGTCATATTTTCACTTCCAAGGCAGGCGCCTCTCACAAGAATTTCTTCCTCAGTTACCGACTCTCTGGTAACTTTCGCGCCCAAACCATAGTTATAAAGTGACAGAAAATAGAAAGAAATAAAGTGGTTTTTGGAAGAAAAGCTGACAAAATAGAAGTCGGGATTCTTTTCTCAGTTAAAGTACCAGGTATTTTGCTGTGTTGAAGCACCAGGTATTTTGTAGTAAGGTCATAACTGTAAACTTGTTGTCTAAAGTGCGATTGATAACAATTTAGCACCCCGTACTAATACCCAGGGTACTGATTTTACGACTCCTGAATTGTGGACATGGAGGTTGCCTCACAAGTCCACTTTTGATCACTAAAAATTGAGGTTCCAGACAATTTGGGGAATGAAATGACCTTTTTCTTATATTTCGACTAAAGGCAAAAGAGACCTTCAGCATTCGAAACAGAGGATAAAATTTAGGGGTTACCAGGCGGTTTTTTTTTACATAAGCTGGAATTTTGTATGGTCTACTATAATGATTTAAACCTATGCTATTATATGGCATTAGAGAGAAATTCCGTACAAACTATCTGTATTTTCACAGAAAACCCCCATACTCTCTAAGACGTTAAAATGTCATTTCTCCAAAATGCATCAATAGTTTCCTGGAACAATGCTAAATAGGAAAATCTAACAAAGGGTTCACCAGGGTTTTTTTTCAGGACAGTGGTATGCCAACATGGCAAACCAGGCTCATGAAGCACAATTACCCTGATTTCGGCCAGTCAATTTTCCAACGTTTAATTGATGTGGTCTGTTTGATAAAAACACTATACGAATGAAGAATTCAGGCTAAAACTATTTCGATGATTAGCGCAATTTCAAAACAAAACTATTTTATATTACGAGTACGTTACGTACGAAATAGAACAAATCCAGAGCATAACAAACTTGGCATCGATGTAGGCATGATAAACGGTTACGAATTGTATAGAAATAACAAAAGAGTTCAGTGTGGTATAAACTAAAATCCCCCTAGAATCTAGTTATAGTCACTACAAGGGATTTAAGATCACCAACTGTTTAACAGGCCCAAGTTTGGTTATTCTGGAAAATCCAATGTATGGAATGAACAATGGACATTATTCCAAGGTTCACAACGCTGTACCAAACTACAAGTTCACAAAAGGGCCGTGCATTTCTACCAATAAACTACATATACAGGAACAAAGACATTTGACGGCTACAATGCAATATACTGTACTTGTGATTGTGAATCGTCTAACTGTATCTATACACCTTATAAGTATATTGTGACTGGTATCCTTGATATAATAGAAACGAAGACCGCAAACAAGTTTTCATATATAGAGATAGTCCTCACTGCCCTCGATCAGAACGTGACTGAGGTGTCGGAGCGAGAAAAAGTGCAACCAACAGCACTCGTAGACTTCAGTAAGCAAGGTCGTTGACATGAGCATACACACCGATAATTACAAGCGTCTGGTCCGTCATTCATAATTCAGCCGTCGTCCATAAAAGAATATCCGCGTCCATAATCCAAAGACCTCTTCCATATTCCATATAACAGTATTAGCACCAAATCCAAAAAGACAATCATAGTGTTTTCAATGATGCCGGTAAGACATGATGATGTTCTAAAAATATCAAATCTGTATCGCTGATCAGTAATCCATAATATTCGTTGTAAATTCGTCATCTAGAGAATGATTATCTCAGTCACGCTTTGATTGTGGCTGTTCATATGAGCACCATGGGGATCTTGACGTACCTGGGTTCATATGGCTCCTAGCACCAGGTTAAGCGGGATCAGACACCATAGATCAGCACTCCTCTTCAAGTAGAACAAATCCTGTGCTAGAAGTGCTGACAGACCTACATATTATACACGTTTAGTTTCAGCAGACAAAGCCACAAAGCCATGTAAATATTACTATTACCAGGTGATGGGCAAAGAATTAACCATCATTACACCATCTGTCACTGTGTACTTAATTCTCCACAACATTTACTGAAAACCCAAAGTACATAAAACACACCTTATGAATAAGATTATTTGTATATATTATTAGAAAATGTTAATTTTAAAGACCATTCTTTCTTGTTCAGTAAAGGTTATATAGAAGATATCCTTGATTTTGATAATCCCATGCAGGTGAAGGAAAAAATTCCACCTTCGCCAGATTGAAGGGAACAATTGGTAGTCCAAATGGGACAGTCTATTGTAGTTATACTCCTAGAAAAAGAGACGGTTACAATTTTGACATGATTTGTCACTTCCTGGACAATAGCATCCGGAAAGGATATATATGGCGTATACATATGTCGCCTAGCATGTGCTAGATCCTTTGAAGATGTAAAATTTCCGATCAAGATCACAACATTTCTGCAGAAACTGATCCGACAAGGATACAGCACCAAGCACCTTCATTCAAACGTTCTCTTGCCGAAAAATTTGGCATACTGATAGCAAGGTACGATAATAGTGTGCGAAATATCTGACGCTACATTTCGTAACGTGTATATAATTTCGCTTAACCCGGGCCTAGGAACCGTATAACCATCGTGTAATATAACAGATGGAAGGTAATACGGATTTGACGATAGGAACTTGTTGGAAATTGTTGACTCTCTCTTGCAAGAAACTAGCTTGAGTTTACACTCTATTGTATTTGGAGTTATGTGGTAATAATACCGTACGAATAAAGGCTTTTAGACGGCAATGCTTTATGTATGACGGCAGGCAATAGAATGGCAGAGCTGTCGCTTGTATTTGAGAGTTTGGCCTTCATTAGGACGATTCAGGGGAGGATTAGCTCAGATGGTAAGACCAACTCTACAGGTAGTTTGAATCAGCGAGAAAAGTGAGAGTGAGGGACGTAGAGAGACAAGCTGACATATGAGCGTAGCGTACTATATGTATCGCTACATTTGAGAAACTTTGAGTGGAAGCGGATGGTGGTAGGAGTATAGCCATGTTTTGAGGGAGTGTATAACATATCTTACTTTTGCATCGAGTTCATCCTCTTATAAATGGTTATTATGAGTTGTTTTTGAAGGATAGCGGGTGGTAGTGGCTGAGTGTGAAATCTCTCTCGTTTAACTCGTTTCGCGCAATCAAACCAAATAGTTCTCCCTGTAGCTCTTCGTGAAAACTATATTCCTACGAAGTAGGCTACAGATCGCAAATTGTCCGGTAATGAGTCAGTGAGTCCATACGAACCCTTTCGTCGGCAAAATAAGGAGAACCATTAACATTAGAACCTTGATTTTTGGCATGAACGTGCATTAGGGCATTGTTACCAGCAAGTTCTGAGCTGATCGAATTCTGATGAAAATTTGATTTATAATTTTGTTTTTTTCATTATTTATTGTTAGCTCAGCGAGTGCACTGTCATGCCCATTGGGAACCCTTGGCTGTATTCTTCTCTGTGACTTTTAAGCGCCTGGGACTAACTTCGGCCGCCCAGCACTAAAGCAAAAAAAAAATGATGCGCCCAGCTCTCGAAAATATCAGTAACTTTAATGGTACTTGCCAAAATATGTCGGCATTATACGTTTCAAGGTAGCTCCGCCATGTTTTCCCTCATAGTCCACGCCATGCTTCCCGAACATCTGCCGTAAATTGTTGGAAATATTCGGGAACCCTCGTGATCATGCTGGTCGCTGTTAGCCGGTGGTATTGCGGAAGGCTACCGAAATACCAGAATCTCGCGTCAGGCGAGCTGTATATGCCACGATGCATGAAGGAAGCAAATCATTTGATCGGAGAATGGAGGTTGTTATTTTTAGCCTAACTTGCAGTGTAATGTTGACAGACATTCCGATACCACACACATTCTGATAGTAGGCCTATCCGTTTTCACTCATTTGCTGGTCTTGGAATTTCGTTGAGATTGAAGGCATGTTATACTGCACGTTTTATATATCCAGCCTATACAACATTGCACCATTTCTTCAGTTCAGTCATTAGTTAAAAAATGTTCTACCTCAAAAAGAAATAAAAAATGGCTGGATTTTATGAGAGAAATTACTAAATTTAAACACACCAATGACCCTATTATATGTTATTACTGAAGAAATCGATAATAAAATCATCGTTGTGTTTTAAATTCAGTAACCTATAACCACTTGTTTATTTTGTTCGTGTGTGCTTTATTGTTCATTGATTATTATTATGTACTCTCTTCAGATGAGGTACCTTGAAGTTGAATGCCAAATAAATATATCCATGGAGAATGGCTCTCCAGTGATGCCTGATTTGATTGCATTCTTGTATCTTGCATTCTAACAAATCTCTGATCTTGACCTTTCTCACTTCAAATTTGTGTTTCTTATCCAGTTTCCTGTCTTATTTAGGACTACAAACATTTACTTCTCAACTGCTCTGACAGAGCATCATTCCCTACGCTAATTTAAGAAAAATCGCATAATGCCGAGAAGGGGGGGGGGGGTCCCCGCTCTCTCGGACTCTCCCCCCAACACTTTGTGCTGTACTGCTGGGCTGATCATTCTCCAGGGTAATAGAAACTGAGGGCGATAATAGTTGCTACGCTAATAACTCACCAGCGGTGACATCTGGAAAAGTTAATAGTTCCCACTGTCAATTAGAGACGCTATATAAATTCTCTCATGGTAGCACACAGGGCCCCTAAGTCATCTCTCGAGTACACACTTAAATTATCTCAAACCCTATTTCGTAGGTCCAGTGACGTTAGTCACACCGCCATGTATTAATGTCAGAAGCCATAAACATTCTTTATCTTTACTACATACAAGGGATATCATCCATGGGGTTTTTCTATATTTATAGAGTTGCTTGAATTTCTGATTAATAATATCTATGTGAAATTTTGCAACACAATATATCAAAACCATAGTTATATATTTCAATCGGTTCTACTTGTGCATCTTCTTTGGCTGACGTATCGGTTCTCCTGGGAATACGACTATCTGCAGACGCTTTCAAAAACCGATTATTTCAAAGCTCGTTGCTTCTCATGCCACCAAACGCTATAAACGAACTTCTCGCTGTGGATAATCACTATAAATGACTGTATTTTAAGGACACTACAGATAGACCTAACGGCATCATATTTAGACCCTTTTCTCTATAAAATTGAGCGGACCTTCTCTCTCGTCGACTTCACGACAAGAGATCATTTCAATTTCGGCATCGTAAACTATCACTTTCTGGACAGTAATATTCCAGTGGGGCATGCATATGGCGTATACATATCTCGCCTAGTAGTACTAGATCCTGTGTAAAATGTGGCGATTTTAACCAACGCCACAAAGCATTACTACAGAAGGTTGTAAAACAGGGCTATACCTTGAAGCGTCTCCGCTCAAAGTTTCTCAAATTTGGCGATATTTTCCTACGAAGTAGGCTACAGATCGCAAATTGTCCGGTAATGAGTGAGTCAGTCCATCCGAATCCTTTCGTCGGCAAAATAAGGAGAACCGTTGACATTAGAACCTTGATTTTGGCATGAACGTGCATTAGGGCATTGTTACCAGCAAGTTCTGATCTGAAATAATTCTGATTAAAAATTAGATTTATAATTAACACTTCAGTATATTGTTATAGATATATGTAAGCTGTAGCCTTTAACGTGTATCCTATTTCACATCCAAACATGTCATCATTGCCAAGAAAACTGTGGTCCGTTTTGCTCCAGCGTTTTATCGCATTTAATGAGTAGGCCTATCAGTTACTGTCCGGCTAAAAATACCCTACTGCATATACCCTCAAAAATTCAGCGCTGTTTGCACAACGAAGCTGAGGTGGTTTAACGTTTATCAATGAAGAAAATCACCGATCAACTGCCATAGAATATAATGTGAAACAAGGAAACCGGAATAGTACATTCATCAGATTGCCGATACCCAAAATGTGTTGTCTCATATATCTAGATAACGTGATGTAGAGACGCTATTTATTCGTCTTTGTACCGGTTATGCTCAGGAGAATCACATAGAATCATTATTATCTTGTGCATAGAAGGTGTTGGTCTTGAGTTGAATTACCGTAAACTACATAAATGCTACCTTTCTATACTATAGTACTATATATAAAAATTTGGTGTATTGTTGGGAAAATAATGTGATTCAAAAAGTTGTTTTGATCCTGGACAAGGGCACTGAAAACCACTAAAGAGATGTAGATGTATTTTCACACGTAAAGCTTGAAATCTAGTGAACCTATATTATTCAATCTGTTTCCTTTAATTAAAAAAATGTAAAATTAAATCGGCGATCGTTATTTATTTTGGAATGAAGGCGCATTAGGAGACTGTTACCAACAAGTTCTGAGCTGACCTACTTTTGATGAAAATTTCTGGTGATTTTTGATGAAAATCACTGGCGATTCTGACTTGGGCGGTGCCCATCTTAATATAGGCAGGATTTCAACTGGGGTGGGGATTTCCAAGAGTTCAGTTCGCGTTCGAGTCCTAATGCCTACTGTACTTCGTAGGTCCTGTGACGTTAGTCACACTGCTCATGTATAGCATGCTGATAGCAAAATACGAGCATAGCGTGTAACATCTTTGTCGTTACATTTCTTAACTTGTGTCTAAATCCCCTTAGGCTAGGGGCCTATGAACCCATCTACTTCATCAACCCATCTACTTCATCATCTTCATGTTATTCTTATGATTAGACAATATCAAAGCGTGACTGAGATACATCATTCTGCAGATAACGACTTACAACGAAACTCCTATCACGATCGGATTTGATATTTGTTGGCTCATCCTGTTGTCTTGTCGGCATCATTCATAACTGTAGACCGCTTCTCTCTTGCAGGAAACTATGTTTATCTACATGTATGGTAAGTCTTTTTTTTAAATTGATGCGAATCTGTTGTATGAATTAGTTCTTGGATTATGAACGCGGAAATTCATTAATGGACGGCGGTTGAATATTGAATGACGGACTAGACGCTTGTATTTTGGTTCTTTCGAGTTCATATTTCATAAAGCCATTTTTTTTTATCCAAGGACAACTTGAATATGTGTGAACTGCAGGCCTGTACGAATCAATACAGCCATTCAGATGTTAGTAAATACGAATATAACAACTTATTAAAAGAGAGATAATATTTATTGGTCACCATGGTGAATGAACATCAATATTTCTTTATCATACTCGCGATAACTATCACACCACTAATAAGGCGTGCTGGTGAGAGCGTGTCGTTCAGGGAATACCACAGAACCACAGATATGTTAAAAATGTTGAAAAAAACGACCGTGTATACTGGGTCAGCGTATAAGATGTATCGAAGTGGCTAAGATAAATCCAAGTTTAGTATAGGAAATGAGTTGATCAATCACTTTGAACAATGAATGAATATCACCGATAAAACTTTGATGTCAGGAACACCATATTTTCTTCTTAACGTCATTGATAACTATTGAATACTCAGCTCATTTTTTATCGCATTGCTTACCTTATGCCTACGATGCAGAAATCTAGTCCGTCATTCAATATTCAGCCGTTGTCCATTAAAGAATTTCCGCGTGTATAATCTAAACATCACTTTCGTATAAAAATATTAAAGCCAAATCAAAAAGAATGATAATAAAAATAAACGTGGGTTAGTTCTCTGCTAGAGAGAAGCGGTCAACAGTTTTCAATGATGCCGGCAAGATATCAGATGTTCCAAATATCAAATACGTATCGCTGATCAGTATTCTTAATCTATATGATATTCGGTAATGAGTCGTTATCTAGAGAATGATGTATCTCAGTGACGCTTTGATTGTGATTCATATGAACACCATGACGATCTTGAAGTACATGAGGTTCATGGGTCCCCTAACACCGGGGTAAGTGAAATTAGACACGAGTTACGAAATATAACGCCAAAGATTTTGCACTCTGCGCTATCAGGATATCTTACGTTTACATACGAAAAGTTCGGTAATGACGCCGATTTTCCTTTTCTATCCAAAATCCGCCAAATTATAGATTCTTGAAGTATACATACCAAAATATCAACCTCGAAAATACTGCGATCTTTAGTTGCATAGAATTGAATTTGATGCTCCCTCGTTTGTGTATTTTTGTATTATTTGGCGGTCACATAGTTCATCACTTTCCAGTAGATGACTTGATAGGGCTATTGCATCATCGCCCTGAAATATTTGTGTCTAATACCGCTCAAGCCGGTGGTAGGGGCCGTGTGATCATAACATTCAACATGTTCACATGAACATCTACAATAAAAGCGTGACTGGGTTACAAATCATCACAGGGATCGCTTTTGGCTCTGGTGATGTTTTTAGAAGTATGCAGTCGGTATATTTGTCTGTGGAGTCACATGACTTCTTGTCAGTACCCCGGCATCGTTTTCCACCAATGTTGCGCTAAATTATGATTGTTCAATAATGTGCTTTCTGTGTAATTTTATTATTTTTGGGGAGGATTTTGAATTATGGCAAAAATATGACACATCAAACCAAAACCATTCTTGGTTCGTTCAAACCTTCTAACTTGTGTGGAAAATTAATATAGATTTGAGGTGTCATATATGTTGTACCGGAGAAAATCCTCGTATAATTGCCTAAAAATACCAAAATAGACCAGGGAATCCATTTTGATCAATCATGAATCCATTTCTATGGCAATTTTTTCCAAGGCTTATTTCAGTATGTAAACTCCAAGAAAAATATGATTTGGATAGAAATGGAAAACGGACTTCATTACCATCAAACAGAAATGAGTTTTCATATGTAACCATATCATATCCCTTGGGAAACTTTGAGTATAAGTGCTTTGTGGTAAGAGTATAGCCAAGTTTCCCCACTAATGTCTTGTGACGTTGATTAACATCGTCATATTTCACACAGGATCCAGCAAATGCTATTAGGCGAGATATGTATACGCCATATGTAGGTCTCTTTGGAATATTACAGTCTAGAAAAGGATATATATATACTAATGCCATTTAGAAAGTAGGTAGCACTTATAGACAATTATTTTTAGGATGTCACTTTCTTGACCAAGCACAAATACTACTGCTGGATGGGTCAGTCCCGTGCGAGACTCGAATCCGCGCCCTCAGAGTTTGGCACCAAATCGCCAGCAGTAAATGCAAGCGGTCCAGACCACTCGGCCACCTCAGCTTCCACAAAGAGGAAGTTCGGAGACCGGAGTCTAGATTACGTACATTTACTACCCATCTGATAGACTGAATAATGGCACAGCTCCTAAAGCCGATATTATATATATACTAATGCCATTTAGAAAGTAGGTAACATTTATATCCAATTATTTTTAGGATGTCACTTTCTTGATAAAGCACAAATACTAGTGCTGGATGGGTCAGTCCCGAGCGAGACTCGAACCCGCGCCCTCAGAGTTTGGCACCAAATCGCCAGCAGCAAACGCAAGCAGTCCAGACCACTCGGCCACCTCAGCTTCCATAAAGAGGAAGTTCCGAGACCGGAGTCTAGATTACGTACATTTACCCCTCTGATATTATATAGTCTATCAGAAGGGTAGTAAATGTACGTAATCTAGACTCCGGTCTCGGAACTTCCCCTTTGTGGAAGCTGAGGTGGCCGAGTGATCTGGACCGCTTGCATTTACTGCTGACGATTTGGTGCCAAACTCTGAGGACGCGGGTTCGAGTCTCACACGGGACTGACCCATCCAGCACTAGTATTTGTGCTTTATCAAGAAAGTGGCATCCTAAAAATAATTGGATATAAATGTTACCTACTTTCTAAATGGAATTAGTATCTATATAATATCGGCTTTAGGAGCTGTGCCATTATTCAGTCTATCAGATGGGTAGTAAATGTACGTAATCTAGACTCCGGTCTCCGAACTTCCTCTTTGTGAAAGCTGGGGTGGACGAGTGATCTGGACCGCTTGCATTTACTGCTGGCGATTTGGTGCCAAACTCTGAGAACGCGGGTTCGAGTCTGGCACGGGATTGACCCATCCAACACTAGTATTTGTGCTTGATCAAGAAAGTGACATCCTAAAAACAATTGGATATAGAAAAGAATAGTTTACGTTGTCGAAATTGTAATTATCTCTCTTGTCGTAAAGTCAGCGAGAGAGAATACCGCTTCATTGTTATAGAGATATAGGTCTAAATTTGATTTGTCGTTTTGGCTATAAGTAGTTTCCTTCAAATTCAGTGAAGATGGATATATATCGTTCTCTGTGTCATTTATATAGCTATTATCGACAACGAGAAGATCGTCTATATATTATTTGGTCACAGTGGAATATGTGAATGGACACATTAGCGGGTGATGAAATGTCAGGTATCAAGATTGAAGTAAAAAGGCCGAGGTCATGGCCATTAACAAACCATACATGAAAAAACATGGGAAACTTGTAGATTTACTAATAATGACAGAGCGCGTATTGTCAACTAGGATCTGTGTGTTTAGGATATTCTTCGCGAACGACTTTTGGACATGATAAATGCCATATATGACACTTAATGAATGTATGCATCTTAGGCGTATATAGCTATTTCCGAATTGTTCAGCATGTTTAGAGAAGAGAAC
The DNA here is from genome assembly GCA_036873755.1 of Hanleya hanleyi. NCBI lineage: Eukaryota > Metazoa > Mollusca > Polyplacophora > Lepidopleurida > Hanleyidae > Hanleya > Hanleya hanleyi. The sequence continues at coordinate 166,371 of JAVTVY010043352.1, read as the reverse complement.
CGCAGTGTAGTTCATTATAACTTTTGAGGACGTGTCAATATTGATGTTATACCCGTATCCATGGTTGGTCTGTTACGATGCGGAAAAACCGATTAGTTATATTGTTGATCATGTTATGGAACCGCGATATAATTTCCAGAGGATGTACACCTTATGATGTACAATGTACACAATTTCATTCATTTGCTTTCGAGTTTTCGCCTGCATTCGCCATCAGTTGCCAGTTCATTGTACCAATACATTATGATGTTACAATAGCTAATTACAATGTTACAATAGCTAATAAATTTAATCAATATTTCACTTCTGTTGCATCCAATCTAGCTTCAGAAATACCGACTACAGCATCTGCATTCACAGACTATTTAGATTCGCCCTTAAATAATAATTTTGAATTCCCACACGTAACTTCAGATGACGTAAAAGAAACAATAATGAGCCTTAAATCAGCCGCACCGGGTCTAGATGGTATCCGTATGTCAATACTTAAACTGGTCTCAGATCTTATCTCTACTCCACTTTCATATATTATAAATAGCTCTTTCTCTAACGGCGTTGTTCCCGATCTCTTTAAACAGGCTAAAGTCACACCAGTATTCAAATCCGATGATCAATCCTGCCTCTCAAACTATAGGCCAATATCTGTTCTATCTTGCTTCAGCAAAATACTAGAGAAACTTGCTGTCTGTAAGATATTAGAATTTCTTGATGTTAATAATGTTCTCTCAAATGAGCAATATGGCTTCCGAGCAAACCATTCCACTGTTTTAGCAGCATCTTCTTTATATGACTCACTTATTTCAGCCAAAGAATCTAAATTGTATAGCATAGTTTCCTTTCTTGATCTATCCAAGGCATTCGATACTGTGGATCACACGATTCTACTCTCTAAACTTAATTACTATGGTTTCCGTGATCTATCGAATACTTGGTTTAGCAGCTATTTATCAAGCAGATCACAAAAAGTATTTTTTAATGGTGTATTATCTGACTCTAGACCAGTTAACTGTGGAGTGCCACAGGGTTCAATTCTCGGTCCAATTCTTTTTCTTTTATATATCAACGACATCAACAAAGTAACCAATATTCTGAAAATTATTCTTTTCGCTGATGATACCAGTGTCGTATTTTCTTCTGATAGCCTCAGTGAAGCTATTAACACTATGACATACGAACCCCAAAAATTACACTGTTGGTTTTCTTGCAATCTCGTATCATTGAACATTAAGAAAACAAAATATATGATTATTAAACCAAATACATACAGACCCGGCAACAATATACCCACACTATCTGTTTCTGGCACTGAAATTGAACTTGTCCATCAATTTAAATTTCTAGGCCTCTATATCAATGACCAATTAAATTGGAAATCTCATATTAATTACATATGCAATAAGGTATCTAGAAACATAGGCATAATTAACCACGTCAAAAGTTCGCTGAACAAGAAGACGTTATTTATATTATATTATTCTATGATTTTTCCGTATCTAAATTATTGTAACATATTATGGGGAAATACATATGTCACTCACCTAAATCCGTTAATCCTATTACAGAAGCGCGCAATAAGGACAATTACCCTTTCGGATAAGTTAGCTCATACACAACCATTATTCAAGGAATTTAACATTTTACCTTTACAAAAGTTAAACCAATATACCTCTCTTCTTTTGGTGCACAGATTTGTCTACAGTAATGATCTATTACCCTTAAATTATCAGACTTATTTTACCAAGTTATCTGATGTACATCGCTATCAAACCAGGGGCCAACTACATAACTTATATAGACCGTTTTACTATTCTAATCTATCGTACTATACCGTTTACAATCACAACACGTGTTGAGACTAACGGGGCGAAAGACTGAATGTATCTGAGCCGAGAGAAGCCGAAAAAGTTAACTGAGTTAAACAAAGGACTTGGTGGGAATCTTAACTACCAATGGACAGTTAGTGGGCGTGTTCTGTATTCTTCCAAACCAAATTTAGCCATAGTACTAAATAAACATAAAAATTACTGGACCACGAGAGTGGAACAAATTGCCTCCTCTGCTTAAATGCATCCAATCGGCTTCTCTATTCAAGTCGAAACTTACCTCATATATTTTACAAGTCTGACTCTTTTCCAAGTTCCACATTGCAACAAATTTAAGATCTATTCACCATGAAAGTCTGTTTTCTCAATGCTATGTTAATGTGTAACCCTCTGAATTATTGTGGGATAGAACAAGCCCCATGGGGTTTTATTCCCGCCAATAGCTTATGTGATCAAACATAACCTCTCCTTGTTCTTTTTTTCTTCTATGATCATATTTCATTGGAGTGTAAACTACAATTATATTGGTGAATAAAGATCAATCAATCAATCAATCAATCAATGATACTTCATAGAACTGTTTATGCGTGTTGGCGTTTTCGCAATGACCATCATAGCAAATCTTCTTCCATGATATTTGATTGAAACTGTAATATAAGCATACATCCCCCGCCACACCGCCATGTATACGTAATTACTCGTCGATAACTGTGTTCAAGATACTATGCCCCAGACGGTGATGTTCATTGACGAATATAAATTTTCATGAAGCAAAATATTATGCGAGATTCGTCAAGGTACAGAAAAATATTTTCGTCAGTTTAAAAACACTGACATTTCGTTGATAAATATTTTGATACTTTCTTGCAGTCAAGAAATCCCAGGACAACTTTGGAATCATCCTAACCTTGGATGGTGATATTGTTAACGTAAGTATTAGTCGGATATATACTTCTGTCTTAAATTTTGTTGCATCGTTTTAATTTAAAATTTTGTCATATCAAGGTAGTTCCAGAACTTATGGTCAAGTTTTCAAGCTTCTTGTTTTCTGGAAATTTACCTACAAATAATCTCCAAGAGAGTACCCTTTCAGATGTCATATCACTTTCATGCAAAATCCTGGGAACGTCAAGTCGAAAGTAAAGTATTTTTTTTCATGAAGAAGTGACGACAATAAAGAAGCGATTCCAAATAGTTTTGGAATTGCGGAAGACGTCTGGATAGTGAATATGGCATCTGATATCTTTACTTCCAAAGTACGAGGGATTCACTTTCTCTACAGAACAAACCTTTGAGAATAACTTGTGTGAAAAGTATGGTGTGATACAGCTTCTATCGACGGCTATCATTACTGGCTACTTCATTTGTTAATTTTTGGGGTAATATGGTTTATAGTGAGAAATGCACAATTATATTGGTTCATATGAACACTCATAATGAAAGCGTGACCGAGATACATTATACCTACGGGAATGACTCAATTTGATTAAAACCAGATCTAGAACATGGAGCTCTACCTGATAAATCGAGCCCTTTTGGGGTTGTAATTCATTGGGGTGGCAGAATTATACCAGCATGGTAGAATACAAACAAATCTCAACTTTCTGCCAAGATATATTGGGTACATAAGGTAGAACGCAATATATGAGGATCGGACGAGGGTAAGTTTTGGGGATAGAGGGAGGGGGTTGGTTGCTAGGGGTGGGGATATACTCCCGAGAGTGGTATAATTGTATGGAACCGGGCGAGGCTTAGTGTAGGAGATAGAGGGTGGGGCTCGGAACCCGAGGATTCAGTGCATGGGTTTATTAAGTGTAGTGTGATGTTAGGTCCCGGAATATATGAGATCACCACAATAATATCTGTATGAGATAACACAGATGAAGGAAACTTGAGGCATTGTTTAGGAGATAGAGGATGGGGGCTTAGTGTCCCTGGGGTGGACACATGTTCCCGACGGTAGTGGATGCGTTGAATAAGTGCAGCATGGGTTAAGCTTCCAGAATATATCAGGAGGCGGGGCTTAGTCCAGGAAATATGGGGTGAGGCTGAGAAGCTGTGGATAGGCATAAAGTCCGAAAATTTAACATTTGGTGCCCCAGAGATGGGGACATCCTCCCGAGGGTAGTGCATGTGCTGAATAAGTATAGCATGATTTAAGCTCCCGACAGAGACAGGGGCATCCACAAACGTCATTTAGATCCCTATCTTGCGCTTCCGATGCTGAAGTACGGGCTCGAAAAAAAGTGTTTCTAGATCTGGTTTTAATCAAATTGGGAACGACTTGAACATTCACTAGAATTGAAGAATATACAGGTCAGTTATATGGATTTTAGGATAGGAACACCATACAGACATCATTGGAAACGTATGATCGTCTGTACCCTAACAGCGTGGATTCATTATTATAACATTGTATTACAGTGGCCTGACGTATGGTCGACTCTTCTGGATTTCATACCTGATGCCGTTAACACCTACTGTGAAGATTTCTTCGATATGTGCTGTCCAAACTCAGAATTACCAGGGTATGTATTACTACACAATGCTTTACCGGATACATTTAAACGAGAAATATGTCAAAACCTCGATATTCCGAAACAATCGACGGATTCTTATAATAAATGAAAGACGTCACAGAGGTAAATGAATAGACAAGAAATACCGATATGAAGATATGTATTTCAAGATACCCAATATTTTGCTGTTTGGGCAGACATGAACAAAGTTAAGCGCGAATACAGATTTTATTCGAAAATAATTTTATTTGAAAGAGAAACACCGGGAGGTCAAAGAGAACCAGCGCGTCAGACTTGCCTGAGTCAGTGAGTGCAGACCTCGGGACAAGCCCGTTTCTGCCGAAGAGGGGGGACGGCGGGTGACATCGTTTATTTGGAGGACAAAGCTAACAAAATTCGTTAGATCTGCCATCGTTACTAAAGTACTACCACAGTGCAAGATACCCGACTGGAAGTAATTCGCTTGCAGATGTACATGTAGCAAGTGCGATTTGTTGATTGCAAGTAGTCCGTGAGTGACGTCATGGTGAAGATATTCAATGGCTCAGTGTACCTCAGTCGAAAAGCCAAACAAAATCGCAATTACTTTAATATTTTCAAACATCCAGAAATTAAGTATTACAACAGAAATATATAATAACAAGAAAATCAACTGTTTCTTGACGAATATCATAAATATTTCATCTAGTGGGGTGAGAAAAGTGGGGTGAGAAAATTAGTATTTTCTCATCCCACTCTATGAAATATTTATGGTATTCGTCAAGAAACCCTCTATATATCAGGGGAAACGGGCCCAGGAAAATCTCTGTCGAGATTTGGTTTGACTGGGTTAGCTCAGATGTGGAAATAGAGATTACTAGAATTATATGTGCAAATTGTTACAATTATATACGTCAACTGTCACATATTTATTCACTCTAAATATTCCAAATCATAATATGGTGTTCTGCAATTTTGCACATCCGCTTGACGAGTAATTATACATTTCATATATTCACATATGTCACGTACAGCCCCGGGGTGTTTCTGGAACAATCTCAGCTCCTTGTTGGGTCCGGGTATCCCTACGAATATTATCCAGAATACCGAACGATGATCTTGGCCACAGAGAACCGAGATAACGGTCTATGCTTGGGAGGGAACACGACAACCGCCGTGAAAAGGAAACGAAGATGGACTGACGAGTTACATCACAGGACACGCCGGGCAACGCCAACAGGTATGATGAATCTACTTCAGAAACTAACTGTTGTTGTCATAATCCTGCAGCTTATATGCCGATCTGCAGCAATAGTTACATGATGGCATGAGGCAATGTATGCCAAATATCGCCCCAATATTTGGCTACATTATCGGGCGTCTATACGATGAGAGAAAAAGGGGATTCACCAAGATGCACAAAAGGTTATCTAGAAGTTACAGATCTGTGATTCTCGTGTAGATTCCCCATGCGATTCAGTTTAATGCCGGAATGGTGATCTGGCAGTTAGAGATCTCTGGTTCTCAGCAAGATACCCAACGGATTAGTTACGATTTCTCAGTTTCTCCACATGATTCCCCTGATCGCCCCAACCTGTGGGATCCTGTGGGATCTTTGGCGCATGAGTGTGGTTGACATTCCTTCCGCCTGTCCGTTGTGCGTTGTAGATCATGGGTCGTCTCTGTTCAGTAAAATTTAAATCAATCGTATGTTTCTTCGTGCCATCGATGTCATATTACACACCAGTTATATTTACGTCACCCTAAGAATGGTTGTGCAAAGCTGTTGTTGCAAAAGTTATGGCGATGATGTAATAACCCTATCAAGTTATCTGATAGAAATGGCCCAAACGAGAGAGTATTAACAGAATGCAATTTCTTACTCAGAACACATGTCTGTGAGGCCCGACGCCGGCCAAGCACTTCATTCTGTACCATGTTTACCAGTCACAAAACTACAATCACACTGATTATGCACAGAAGGCAACACCGATAGAAAGCGGGAATCCAGCAGCGCATCGAAACTTATCAAAAAGGGCTATAGCGCCAAGCGCCTCCACTCGAAGTCTACGAGCATAGCGTGCAAGATTTATGGCGTTACGTTTCGTAACTTGTGTCTAATTCCGCTTAACCGGGGCTAGGCTCCATATGAACCCATGTACGTCAAGATCCTCATGGTGTTCCTATGAACCGACACAATCAAAATGTGACTGAGATATATCATTCTCTAGATAACGACTTTACAAAGAAAATCATATGGATTAAGGATAGTGATCAGCGATACGGATTTGATATCTTTGAAGCATCTTGATGTCTTGCCGGCATCATTGAAACTGTTGACCGCTTCTTTCTTGCAGGAAACGAGCGTATGTTTATGTATACTATGATTTTTTATTTTTTTTGTTTTTTTTTGTTTTTTGTGCTAATGGTGTTATGTGGAATATGGAATAGGTCTTTGGATTATGGACGCGGAAATTCTTTAATAGACGACGGCTGAATATTGATTGACGGACCAGACGCTTGTATGCAATGGTCTTGGTATTGAGAGCTGCTGCATTCACATGGGAACAACGGTCCACTTCCACCGTCGTTCACGAATAATCGCAAGATCATTCACAGAAATCCACAAATCTATCAAGTTAAAGTAATTGTTCACACAAACCGAATGCCTATATTTGTTTTTTAAATAATATATGTCAAGTGGAATTTGGTGCTTAAGCGTTATTGTGATTTTCTTGTCTCTCATTGTCTCATCCGACGGATGATGTTAATGATTTTGTTAGTTTGGATAACATAATATTCTAATTTTTTTTTAATATGTTGGAAGAAAACTACACCTCATATGAGATCCTCTACAACGGCATTATGTATCAGAGAGATAACCTGACGGCGGCGCTAATGGCATGTTGTAACGTGACCTTCACCGTGACCTCTAACTCGACCTCTGACCCCGTCACCACCAGCGAGGACGGACTAGAGGACTGGGAGATCGCCCTGATTATCCTGGCCGGACTATTAGTTCTCCTTATGTTGATTATCCTGCTGATCTGCTGTTGTTGTTGTAGAGGGTAAGGATGGAGCTGCTCGAGATTCGAATTGTGACAATCATCGTGTTAGCCAAGTTTTCATGCCTTCGTTCGTTATTCACACTGGAACGAAGGAAGAGATGAAAACTTTTTCACTGGAAGGAACGAAGGCATTGGAACTTCGCTATCATCGTGTTCGCTTTTCAGCCAAATTACAATCCTTTGACGTATTTAGGCTTCTCTTTGTTGAATTAATCTACAGTGTGTACACGGATAAATCTCCCGCTCTAAAGATCTATCATGCTTTACTCGGGATATCAATGAGCCGAACAAATTGCCGTGTTAGTCCTGGTACATATAAGCCAGGTTTCCTTGACATGTGAGACCAGATTTGTGGAAGACTGTTACGGCCATTCGCTCAATCCTGCTCTGGTGCGCTCATCGTCTATAATACAAGCTTGTAAGCAAGCTAATGGCCAGTACAGACCTACATAAATTCAGTCTCACTTGTCAAGGAAAACTGGCTGGTGTGTACCAGGCCGTAGAATATAACTAGGCCTACCTCTGTTATGTCATTGAACAATGCTATAGCCGCTTCTCTTTTGCAAGGTTAACCTGTGTGTATATATTTAATCCCTGTTTGGATCTTGTGAATTATCTCCCATATTGGCGGCGGAAATTCTTCATGGACGACGGCTGGCTATCGAGTGTCGGATAAGATGCTTATTTCCTGCCCTAAATATTAACCCATGTTATTGTCTACTTTAGCTCGAGAAAAGTAGAGAGTTTCTCCACCGATTGCCCCATTGTTTTCGCAATGCATCTAGTTCTGTGATCTATTTCCAGATCCAAATCGCGGAAGCAAGTACACTCTCATGAATCCGCCCCACCCACCCCCGAGAAGCAACCGAGCATCCCACCAAATGACGGTCCAACGGAGGACTGCAGTAATGACGATAAGCCGTTCTACATGAATCAGATCAAGCGACCAAATTAAGAGGATATATCTGATTATTATTATTATATTGCACGACAATCATTGCCGGCGCTGGAACGAACTGAAGTGAGGTCGGTTTGTGTGATAGAAAATGATGTGAACCATTCACACGAACATTGGCAAAAGAAAAATTACCGCTATGGTGATATCTTATGCGATATCTTCATGTTGTCTTACGCAATAATTTTACAATCTTATATCGCTAATTTGTGGGCGGCTATTCACTTTGACAAACTGTGTGCAAGTAAGCCCAATGTACATGCGTATACTGTGCGGACAACGCATAATTTGTAGAATTTTTTTTTGATGTATATCTTCTGTAGACAGTGGGCTAACAATGATTTTTGTCCATATGGTGAAGCCCGGATATGATGGCATACCGCTGGTTTTCAAGACCAGGTTATTCTAGGAAATGTTGGGATAGTATTTTTCACCGTTCTTCTATGAGGAGTTACATGGTTCACCATCCTGTTTATTATGTTGCAAGTAATTCCAACTACAACACACTATAATGTTTACTGATGCAACCATGATACCCCTATCTTCAAGTAGAAAACTAAAATAAAGCCCATTCTCCGAACTTCTGCCAGTTTAGCTAAGTCAAAACTGTTCCTCGCAATGCAGCCCAGATTTCCGGTACCTACGACCACTAGGACATGCATCTCAGCGGTATTACAGGGTATAATGTTGGTAGGTTTCAAGGATACGATGCTTTGCTTTGCTTAGCTTATATTTTTATTCAAAGGATATGTGATGTTTACATATATGAAAAACTCCTTTGTGTGTGACTGTAATGAAGGCGTTTTTTTTCGATCCAAAACTTGTCCAATTTTATTTTCCTTGATGTATACATGCTCAAATATCCGCCTCGAAAAAAATTGCGATCTTGAGTAGCATAAAAATTGATTTATGATTGATGAAACTGTGTTTTCTGGCCTATTTTTGTATTTTTTGAGGCATTTATATGAAGAATATTCAATTGTAGCTAAAATATGACACCTCAAAATCAGTTCTGCTTCTTTCAAGTAATCAAACTTCCTAACAGACTGTGAGAAAATATCATTTTGGTTTTCGGTTCTTGTCATCTTGTTTTTGTACAAGAGAACATCAGCTCCCAAAATACCAAAATAGGCCAGTGTGCACATTTTAGCCCTACATGGCCTGCCCCCCCCCGTACCAAACTTCTGCGCCTTCTCCGGAACGACAAAAAATGGAGAGCTGAAACCCCTTGACCTGGACAGGTCCCAAAAAGCCCACGCCAGGTTAATTTCAATCAATTTCGTATATAAATACCAATTCTGTAACACTTGTGTCTGTAACAACTTGTGCATTTATCTGGAGTGTTTCGGCACGGTTGTGTGAAATGTACATGTGTCAAGTACAGATGTTCATTTGGGGGATTCTATTTCACAAGTCGTGTGAGGAAAAATAAATTACGAGAAGGAATTTTAACTGTTAATTCAATCGTGAAATTGGTAAATAAAGGGACACAAATATACCTATATCCACGTATATATTCCACACAGCCTGACTCAGCTGACAGAATCACTCCCCATTTGAGAGACCACATAAACGCGTCCACTGATGTTGGCACGATGCCAACCGAGACCGGTGCATCGTGCCAATGTCTGTGGACGAGCTTTTTCAACAAAAGGGGGAAAGGATGTCAAAGTTTACGATATTTTACCAGCCTTTTATTATTATCTTTGTTGATAATCAATTTGAACATTGCGATAGAATAGAAATAATGTTTGCATAAGCGTGCTCAATGGTTTGTCCGCGCCCTAAAATTAGAAAATTTTCCCGAACTAACCGTGCGTAAAATAACCATTGCGCACGCCTATGAAAACAGTATTTCTTAAAAAAATTGTGTAATACAGTAAAGAGCTATGCTGGTGGACAAATCAGCATTATATGCGGGGCCATACTCACATGTATATCGTGATGAAACTCTAATCTTTTTGCTAAGTATATTATTATGTGTGTTGTGTCAGGTGAAATCAGGTGTAAATCCTGACATAAGTGTATAATCGATAAGCCTTGAGATTTATTTTCAAATTGATATATTTGATACGACTTTCTCTGTTTGTTTGTTTGTTTTTTTTAACACACCATTGCGAATTATATCAAGTCAGCGAAGCTTCAGTGGAATAAATATATTCTGTGTAAATATAATGACTTATTTTTTTATCAGGTAAAATTTACATATATTTAAGGTGACATCTTTTATAACAGATCCGTTTTGTACTAGTATTCGCATGAATATCTTATTTCGACAAGACCTAAATACGACAATACTTGCGTCCATGAAAGGTAACTCTTCGAGGTAAACAAAAATCTCAAAATGTGGTTGTTGCATTGCAGTTACGTCCCTTCTTTAACAGTTGCTCACATATGATGTAGTTAGGGCAAGTCTTTCATAGTCCAATGCTCTGACTACACAAGTTCCGCCAGAAGTATTGATTACTATTTTAACTGACATTCCAGTTCATAGGATTGATATGCCGACACCATAATTAGGTGGTAGACGTACAGATGACGGAAGTAAACAATGACAAGCATGTATATCATATATCTTACTTCCTAGATACGCTCATAACTTACACCAGAGAGTAGGATTAATTAAGGAAAACCCAAAATAGTTTAGAAGAAAACAAAATCACGATAATTTGTTTCAGTGTGAGAGATCATACAATTGAAAATGATTTTTTCAGTTTATAGTAAAGCGTATCGTATAATAATGTGCCAATTTACCTTCAAATTATCTTTAAGGGAGTAGATCACGTTCATGTCCATGAGCCTATGGAGCTATAACATTGGATGTTATTTTAGTTATTCAGAACAGATTGAATTTTCCAGCAATAGTATACAGACCCCTCACATTAGGATAAAAGTCAACAAAATATTGATATCTGCCACAAAAGAACCATTTATACCCATTAATAGCCGCTCCAAACTGAACTATGTTTCACGAAAATGTGGACCTGTCATATTCAATGATCGGACGGGGAAAAGTGTTCCATAGGCTAGAGATTATGATTTGGCATACTTGTCCAAATCCAACACAGAGTTTAGATCTGTAATACACGATCATGTATTTTAAAATCTTGACTGGCATACTGGCCCTATGAAATACTTCAGTCTTCGACCCCAGTCTAGGTAAACCAAGATGGTAAATCAGGGGAATACCATCTAGACGTAACGCTATGAAAACTTCGCCGATATTCTACGAGATGCCATAATAAGCCAATCACGACCATTTCAACCTTTTATCGCTGACAATGATTGACGTTTACTTCAAGGAGATTAACATCTTCACACGGCACAATCTTTTGATATTTTCTACTCCTAACAAAGCCAGACTTTTCGGTGGGCGTAAACTCTTCGATCTGTACGGACCCTGTCTGGAAATGATGCCATATTTGGAAACTGTTTCAGGATAATGTTTGTATATTAGATCACGAGCTACCGTGTGTAATTACTGTGGGCGTGATTTTGAAATAGTTTCAACAAGCTATCCATCTGATTGGCTAACAATAGTAGTTTCAAACTCGCACGGGATTTATATAGGGCTGAATTCAGATATAATATTCCGTGATATTATATCTGAGTTTACTCAGATTGTCTCCGATCCTTACTGAGGCTGTGAACAAGGCTTGAAAAAGTACCTGTACTAGGTATCCAATCCAGTTGAATGCGCGCACATAGGAGCCGATTGCATCAGCCCATGCACGCCAGGGAGTCTTGTTATCATGGTGAAATGACATATCGGTTGCTGTGAAAACCTATTTCAAAGCGCTATATAATTAAACGGAACACTCAAAGAGTGGGGGAAAACAATGCCGGCGTACTGACAAGAAGTCATACGACTCCACAGACAAATATACTGACTGCATATTTCTAAAACATGCCAAGAACGAAAAGTGATCCTTGTTATGATTTGCACCACACTTTGGTTGTAGCTCTTTATTTGGACATATTGAATTAACATGACCACACGGCCCCAAGCACCGGCTTGAGCGGTATTAGATACAAAATATCTGAGCCAAGATGTAATAGCCCTATCAGGGCATCATATAAGCTACTTTATGATTCAATTCAATTAAATCGCAGGCCAATGAAAAGGCTCCTACGTCGTGATTTGGTGTTTGACCAATCGGTGCGCCTGTTAGACGGCTCCATAGCAGAGACTAAAAGACTGTGAGTCGACTAAAATTATCTGCCCACACATACAGAAGAGTTTCAGCTTCATTGTCACAGCGTTTTTACTCAAATCATCTGTAAGATATAGCTTTTAAAACACATTTTCTATACAAATTGCTTTGTGGTGGCGGGGACATATCCTGCCTTATTTCCTGTAAAGGGATTTCTATCTGGTATATGCTATTGTAGCTGCATGGCAAGGTCTGCTTTCCCCGTTTGCTTAGAAGCACCAAGCCTATGAGGATAATGTGTACCTCCAAATAGGATGAGGTAAGAATAACCTGATGTACACATGAGCGTCAGTCATACACAATCGATAATCGAAACACCGGATTGGCTAATCAGTATGAATTGAATTTCACTGAATTTATTTGTTCAATCAACACTCCACAATGTTGTTAGATAAACAAAAATATTGTTTTGTGAGAGATGACAGATTGAATCGGTTAAAAATCCTGTTAATTTATATAATACAATATGATGCATCACATAATAACATTTTTTAAAATACCGTATAGTGATGACTTTATTCCTTGTGCTGCATCGATGAACCAAATGCAGAACCAACCGGTTCCACGTGAAACTTATTTCGTTCCTAATGGAACCAGTATGGTTATATATGTGGATTCAGTTTCACACCAATGTGGTACCGGTATATTAACCAACAAAAACCATACTTTTCGAGATAGAGTCGAGACAACAGATTGTGGAAACATTCAAACCCCTTAAGTTCCAAATGAGCTTGTATCAACTGTTCACCAGTTTCTTCAAGGTATCTCTTCCTCGCTTCGGGCCAATATTGATGAAGATACTCCCACTTTAGGACAGTGTAGCCTATGGCTGTGTAAATCAACTCCCCAACCAGAACCACTTGTGAAAACAGCTCGCCATCTTAACAGCCATGTACACGCTCGGAGATATTTACCCGTCAACGAAGATGATCAACTCTTCCTGTATGTGTAGATATCTGTTGCGCACGTTTTTCACACGATCCAAGAAAATTGGTGCGACAAAATGTATATCACGCTACGTAGACCATTTGTTTGCTGTTTGAACAACAAACAGAAGGATTCGAGTATGAAGGTGGGTCCGCCTCAAAACTTTGCCCTGTGACCAACCCCAAATAATGTGGATAAGCTGAGGTGTTGATCAGTAAAACAACTTTAAAAGATGGACGGTTTTAGAACTATATTTTTCTATACATAGCCGCGAATATCACCATGTCAGTCGTGTTTTACCAAATAATGCAAAATCTATTTTTCTTCACAACAACACAAGGAAATCAAAGCATACTGACACATGTTCACAGATACTATTTGCTAATATGTGGCGAAACTTCATTGGATCTTAGAAATAACGGAAAATTGAACAAAACTGCACAATTATCATATGAATTTCATAGAACTGTATGAAGTTACTCATTGTATTTATGAATTATCCCATAATTAAAAATCATCCGGTGACATATTCTGATAATTTAAACACTGCGTATCGGTCATGCGATGGTTTAATTTATGGAATACAAAGTAGGGATCTTCGATCTACATTTTTATAGTGTGTCTCTGAGTTCTATTCTCTGGGTGTCCCTAATCCCATAGTTTCTGGACGTTATTCTATCCCCTAAGGTCACAAACCACCATTGATTTTTTGGACCTAACATTATAATCAGGACTTTATTTCCGGTAAAATTTGATTGACCATCATACCTGACTGGGCGAAAAATGGTTAGTTATATATTTTAAAATGTTTCTATAATATTCAACACTAAAAATATCCAAATAATCTTTTAAAATTTTAATAGGGAAAAACTTGTGTCCAGTTTGATTGCCCAACTCCCACATTCGCTGTGGTTATGTCGTATGGAATGACCTAATTTCTGGCAGTCGTAGCTAAAAAAAATGGATGCTGTTTGCTGAATGTTCTATATGTTTGAGCAGAAAAATCAGGTTCCTGGCTTGGTGGATCGTTTGTGTCGGCGAATACTGGGAAATATAGTTTTGTTAAGATGTGCGCAGCCAGTTTTACTACATATTAAGTAAGGCTGTTTTTTTTAGTGATTTGCAAAGGCGAAATATGACATTAGGAGAGTCATTACAGGGGAATAACCTCTGTGTAATGACGTCGCCAACGTTGTTAATTGAGGCGGGAACCATGCACCTACATGGCCTATGTACATTTCCAAATTTTAAAATAAATAGCATCTTATTTAGATCAGTTTTATATCCAGCATTTTAAAATTCAGCATATATATTGTCATTCACAATGTATGTGTTCATTAATTATTCAGTTATTTCCACATATGATGTATTGGAATCAATCGACAAATTATGTTTTCAGCACTGAAAATCACATGGACATTATTAAGAAACCACGGAAAATAGAGCCTTCTTTTTATCGTTCATGTAGACTAGGTCTCTGAATCTGTGCTTTTTGAATGGTATCAACGAAGTTTATTTTTTAATGTATGATTTGCACTTTTATTGATGTATTGTGTATGCATTAGACAGAAAGTATGCGATTCCCGTCCCATAAAGATGCCTCCAGGGATTGTAACTATATGAAAACATACTACAAATGTACAGGGTTAAAAAAGAAAGAAAGAAAACAAATGAAAGAACAAAGAAACACAAAGCTGAGACAACAACTTCAAACTTAGGACCAGAGTGAATGGATCATTCCAGATGGTAAGAACGAGTGTTCGGTTACACGCCGAAGTCTGCGGAGAAATCTGTGACCGGCCTGTCAAACTCACCACCATTATGGAAAGTGCGAAACTGCGGATGTACTATATTAATTTTTAATGGAGTTTGCACATTCATTGACTGCTTATGCGTTTTTGCTTTCTTGACCCCGCATTGTGCTTTTCAGGTCAGCTCTTCTGACAAATTCCTTCAACAAGCCTCCACATGAATGAAAAACAACACATGTGTAAGGAAAAAGAAAGAAAAAAAATAAAACAACAACAAATCATTCGTCTCAGATTATTTTAACGTGAACTATTCTGTGCAGATTTATATTGAATTCAATTCGCTACATCTCCACTGGCCACGAGTAACACATCCATGACGATTGTCCGTACGACTTGAGCTTATCGGCATAATTATGTGCTCACGGCACTATCGATAAATTTAAACTGAGACCAGGGAATCTATTTAAAAAATTGCGTTTCTGCATTTTCTTACTATACCGAATACTTTCACGAGAAAAAAAATGTGTTTCGTGACTGTATATATACTGGCTTCATCAAGAGTAGTCAGTGCAAGTTTGTTCACATTTGCTTGTAGAGCCTGGCCCAACTACATGTATATACACTCTTAAAACAATCTCTTTTCAGCTGGATCATACATGGACCATGGTGTTCTGTAGGGTTAATTCATATTTTTTGTGGACTGGACTGGACTGGACTGGTAGGGTTAATGATAGATGACTAGAATGAGATGATTGGAAGCGACATAAACAGGGCGTTTATCCTGCTTTGACAAAAAAATCAACCGTTTATTATGAGATTCACCGCATACAGGATGCGAATAACAGATATGTGACTGTATGTCATAAACGACTTCAACGATGCCAAAAGAAACCGCCTAACTTTCACTTCGGTAATAGTTTATGGTACCATATATTCGCGCGCGTCAGAAAGTGCATTCCGATAATATATATATTGAACGCGAGGCGCCCACACCGTCAGGAAATGGACTGGTCGTTGGTCGGTGGAGGACTGTTTAGACAAGTTTGTTTCATTAATGAGTGAACGACAAACTAATGGAAAACGGAATCTCTAAACATACCTTTGGAAATACTTGTAAAAACACACATGTTACTCATGAACTACTGTACAGTAGTCTCTGGTGCCGTTCTGGTTTGTAGAACGGTCCCCGCCGACGACTGAGGGCGAGTTATAATCGCCCAGCAACCAGCCATGGCACCTCGGAAACTCACACCGATGTATAAAATTTGAAGAATACGTGAAATAACATATTTTCCATAAGGCATTTGATTTTGTTGTATGTTTTATGAAACCTGCGGAATTCGGCTTTGAAGTCCGATTTAAAATATGCATAAATGACATACATGTATCGTCAAGAATCAAATAACTCAATACTATATTCTCACGAGCTTGTTGGTTCCTCGCGATCTCCCCTCGCCCTATATTTTTTTGCCAATACTCACACCATTAGTCATCTATATGGGATTGTCAAGTTCGACATATTTCGGCGATGGTCCATCACCTTATAATGGTAATGAGGCATACATTTCACTCTTCAAAATAATGTGATAAAATGAGAGAAGGACGCAGGTCAATGTCTTTGTATAGGACGAGTGATGAGACCATTTCAATCCTCTTTATGGTGATGAATAACGAGGTTAAATCTTACATCATCACATTTTAAGGGCGATGATTAGGCCTTGGAATGCCAGTCCGTTTGCTATCATTTAAGGACACTGAGCCCTTCTGCAGACAATTTTACACACCCCCTAATATTTGTCTTTATACACTTAAAAATATGCATCAGAGCTACGGTACCATAATGTACATATTTTTTTAAAGCGTATTTCTCTCGGATTCCAAATATAAAATTTGTTCGCTGCAAACTTGTTCGTTGAGAAGATAATCGGATGTTTATTAAATTAATTTTGAATATGAGCCTTCTTCAGCTGGTCCACGCGTTGTGGGTAAGTCATACAAATTGCTAGCCAATTACCTCTGCAATACACAACCGATCAACAGGTTTAATCGTCAGTCAACGGATGCGCAAATATCCATTTAATTTTCTCACCTCTGTGAGTGTTCAGGTCACGTGGTACATGTTCAGGTCGTGGTACATGTTCAGGTCGTGGTACATGAACCTCGGAAAAATATATTCAAACCTAAAATTACACTGATTAGTTTTGGAATTCGAAATAGATTTTTACACAGAAGTAAGGTATAATGTTGAATAATGAAACTGGGTAATCTAAACGGCCGTTTTCTTCAGCCAGAAGTCTCAGTATTCAGCCATTGGTGGTTGTGAATCGTCGAACTTTATCTATACACCATGCAAACATATTGTGAGTGGTAACCTTGACATAGTGGGTGATAAGAACCTACTGTAGAGGAAACCACCTTTGTAGCCCTTGGGCTGTATGGAATCCTCTAAAAATAAATAAAGCATTATATTATATCATAAGAACCTAAGAACACTCCTGATCAAGGGACCTAAAACAGAGAGCCGAGAAGAATAAATCTGAAGGCTGACCAGAAGATAGTCATTTCTGCATTGGAACAGTACGTTATTGATTGATCTACACGAGAAAAAAGTTGAACCTACAATACTCGCTGATTGGCTGGACCCCAACAAGAGCAAGGTCGTGGAAACAATCCGCCAAATTCAAAGAAATACCGTTCCCTAAGCAAAACTAATACTGAGAAACCTCAAACCTCAAGTTCTAGCAAATCTCCAGAGCAAATTCGTCATAGTCCTAGCAGACGAAGCTCCAAATAATATAATATTCATATGTAAATTATTAGGTGCTGGTTAAGAAATTGAGTGTAAACATATCATCATCAAATACGTCTTCTTACTCCCAAACTGCATTTACTCTGAAAGATTTAATTAACAATCACAAAACGTTTCTCAAGGAAAGAGGTATTTGTCTTCCAACCAATCATAACGACATACCAAAAGTATACTGGACTCCCAAAAATGCATAAATCACCATACAAAGCTAGATTCAAGCTTCTTTCATACCTGTTGACGAGGGCCCTTCAAAAAATGTCTTACGGAAGAACTTGATGCTAAAGATCACATACCGTACAGACATGTATCCACATGCGATTTCTCGACTCTCTAAACTACAATCCCCCATAAGGACCTTATTGACCGTCTAAGTTCATTAATATTATCTGTTTTCAAGAAAACTGACCGCAGATATATTAATATCAGAAGCCACAAAGCATTCTTTAGCTCTATTACATACAGGGGATATCATTCATTGAATTTCTCATTAAAAATATTTATGTGAAATTAGGCAACAATATATCAACAGCATATAGCTATTCCAATGGATACTATTTGTGCACCCCTGTTGGCTGACCTATATCTGTTCTCTTATGAAAATGACTATATGCAGGCGCTTATAAAAAACCGATTAATGCAAAGCCCGTTCCTTCTCATTCACCAAACGATCTTATCGCTGTGGATAATCGCTATATAAATGACGCAGTGAAGCATATATATATCCACCTTCACTGGATTTGAAGGAAACTACAGATAGCCCTACCGGCACATCATATTTAGACCTATATCTCTATAAAAATGAAGCGTACCTTCTCTCTCGTCGACTTTATGACAAAAGGGATGATTACAACTTCGACATATTATCCCTTTCTGGACAGTAATAATCCAGAGGGACCTGCATGTGGCATATAGATATCTCGCCCAGTAGCATTTGCTAGATCCTGTGTTGAATATGGCGAGTGTAATCAACATCACAAAACATTATTGCAGACACTTATAAAACAAGACTATACCACCAAGCGCCTCCACTCAAAGTTTCTCAAATTTGGCGATACATAACGCATGCTGATAGCAAAATACGAGTGCAACGTTTCGTAACTTGTGTCTAATTCCGATTAACCCGGGACTAAGGGCCGTATGAACCTATGTAATTCAAGATCCTCATGGTGCTCATATGGACAGTCTCTAGATGACAACTTTGCAACGTATATCATATGGATTACGAATACTGATCAGCGATAGGGATTTAACATTTTTGGAACATCATGATATCTTGCCGGCATCATTGAAAACTGTTGACCGCTTCTCTCTTGCAGGAAACTAGCCCATGTTTATGTATACTATGATCGTTTTTTTAATTTGGTGCTATTGCTGTTATATGGAATACAGAAAAGATCTTTGGATTATGGACGCGGATATTCTTTAATGGACGACGGCTGAATTATGAATGACGGACCAGACGTTTATAATTCAACGCGCTAATCCGGAAAGTAGTGGGAGACTATCATGTTTTCCGATTTAATACCTTGATTAAAGAAAATGATTTCAATATTTATGTGAACAAAAATTCAGTTCAAATTACAACGCATATAAGGGAAGTGGGAAGAGGTGCCGACATACTGACAGAGTCACATGACTTCACAGTATAGTCTTCTGGTTAACTTATTCTAAAGCACATACCAAGAATCTAACGATTCGTGATATGTGTTGTATCTCAGGTACGCTATTATTGTGCGTGTTCATGTAGCAACTTGGATGACATGCCCCTAGCACCGTCATATGCGGTATTAGATATAAATCTAGAGAGCTATGATGGAAATGCTCTGACAACTCGTATATTGGTAATTGCTGAGCTGTGTCGCTGTGACAAATCGTACACTGGGAATTGGTGAGCTGTATCTTCGTCAGATGAAAATGACGGCATTTAACACAAAAGACTAGTCTGTGAGGCCCGATGTCTACCCAGCATCAGCTTCCCACAATGCCAACATATATCAAAGACCAAACGGTCTGTGCAGGGGGCAGGCCTCGGGAACGAAACGTCCACCAGCAGAATCTCGCCATATACAGGCAAAAATTACAACGCATATAAGGGAAGTGGGAAGAGGTGCCGACATACTGACAGTCACATGACTTCACAGTATAGTCTTCTGGTTAACCTATTCTAAAGCACATACCAAGAATCTAACGATTCGTTATATGTGTTGTATCTCCACCCTCTGAAACCTTTTTTGTCAATATATTTATGTCAAAACGCTTGAAAATATGGATGGCTTTATATTTAGATTGTTCTGTACATACCCGAGAATATTACCGTGTCTGCCGAATCATGAACAATATATTTCCTGCGCAACAGGGCAAGGAAATTCATGCATACTGATACATTTCCACGGGTACTATTTGCTCATGTGGAGAAACCTCATTGGATCTTACCAAGTTGAATATAAGTGCATACTTTTCATATGAATTTTACATTTTATCAAATTGTATTATGTTCGATGCATTTTCAAACTATGATATTATCTACAAAAGAAATAAACAGTGACCTATGCTGATATTTTCAATACTGTTTCCCCGTCATGCGTTCGGTTTATTTGTCGAAAACAAAGTGGGGGTCTTCGATATACTATTTCCCTCAAATTCTCTGCGTGTCCCTCTCAGTAGGCTTTGATTTCCTGTTATTCCAGTGGCTACATTCACCATTCACATCGACCATCTTGTATTTCAAGATGGCTGCCATTTGACTACTATAGCCTTACCTAAGTACATTATGACCTAGATTTCAGTGGCTATACCCACATGTTCAGGGGTTAAGCTTCAGATGGTGACAAATTTTAATAACGGCGGTCATTTTGGATTTCAAGATGGTCGCCAACTGCAACCTAGCTTGTCAATATCTCATTTATCTGAACGAGTCAAGAACTTTGTTTTAGTGGCTAAACTTACACTTTCAGGGTCAGTGCATCAGATGGTGCCACAACATCATCTGCTATTCATCGTTGAAGATATTCCTGTTGATTCGTCATGAGTATCTTATAATAATCCAATTTTGAGCCGCTAAAATGAACCTAAGAATAAAATCGCAAAAAAAAGGAATAAAATAGCCAGTGGTTGGCTTAAAACACCGGTAGAAATGTGCTAAAATGTATAAATACATCCTGGAACACTTGAAAACTCTCTTACCAAATCCTGTTTGATCTTGTAATACCTGCTGGAAGCAAATATCAATCCTTTAGGATCCTATAGCATCAACTTTCGAACCGTATAGGATCCTACAGTATTTCTATCATATACATGTAGTATCCTATTTATCTTTTTCAAATTGTGAGTTCAATATATATATATTCTATAGGGTATTTTTCTGTCATGCGTTGATCCAGTTCCACTTAACGATGTGTTCCAGTCTCACAAAGAAAATTTAATTTTTTGAAACTGCTTGGACGTTTCGCATTCCCCAGTTGCCAATCAACTATTTCAAATAAACGCCAACCGAACTAGAAAACGTCTTTCTCTTAGTAATTTTTAGAATTATGAAATGCCAACAGATTTTGATTCCATAGGATTTTCATATGACTTGTATCCTATTAGTTTTGGGAAATATTGTAGGATTTATTTGGTAAGGGCTTATTTCCACGTCCCATGACTGATGCTGCTTCACGCTCCAGTTTAGGTGTTTCAAGCAGACTAAGCGGAAACATCACAGTTGGTGTAGAACAAAGTATTGGCAACGGAATGAAAGTTCGACATTAGAAGTTCGACATTGTCGAGAGCTGAGATATTTTTATGTCCGTTAGTGAGATATCTGACTCTCTACTTGAACTGAACCGAACGTCTGATGGAACCTTTACACGACCAATCATTACTAATGAGAACCGAACGTCTGATGGAACCTTTACACGACCAATCATTACTAATGAGAACCGAACGTCTGATGGAACCTTTCTGATGGAACCTTTACACGACCAATCATTACTAATGAGAACCGAACGTCTGATGGAACCAATTTACACTGATGGAACCCCAATCATTACTAATGAGAACCGAACGTCTGATGGAACCTTTACACGACCAATCATTACTAATGAGAACCGAACGTCTGATGGAACCTTTACACGACCAATCATTACTAATGAGAACCGAACGTCTGATGGAACCTTTACACGACCAATCATTACTAATGAGAACCGAGGTAGAACTGGGTACAATTGTTATGGCAATCGTGTGCCAGAATGAACAATCTCCCTGATAACGTGTCTTGCCGTGACAGGTTACGAACTGACAAGACGCATCGAATGAAATAAGAAGTGGCATTTCTTGAAGCCATCCCTGTTGTACTATGGAGTATGGCGAAGTAAGTTTAGTGAATGAGTGAGTTTTCTGAACATAGTTATATCTTCGATGCAATCGAAAACTGACCAGGTTGCTGCTTGGTATGCTTGGAACACATGGACCAGAGCGTCAATAAAGGGACATGGAAGGTATGTTTCGAAGTGTACCATGAGAAATATATGACGGAAAATCCTGATTGAATTACGGAGAGAAAATATCCGTCCTAGGAATTTGAAGCCAACCGTATTATGTTATGAACAATTGCAAAGCTTATAGTGAGGGAGAGAAGCTTTCTCAAACTATGGCTCTGGAACGATTATTGCAGGGAAGTTAGGAAATGCGAAACTTTCAAGCAGTATGGTGTTTCAAGATTGGTTCACACAATCCAAAATTGGATTGTTTGTACATCATGAAGAACCCAACCCGCGATAACCTCAACCTTAACTGTCAGATCAAGTCTAAAGTGGCACCATCTTATGCATGGCCCTGAACAAATAGCTGAAACCATTGGAACAAAGTTCTCGACTGACTCAAATATAGTCAAAATAGGTTTCAGATGGAGGCTATCATAGAATACCAGAGGGCTGCCATTACAAAATGTAGGTTATGCCACCACGTGGAGCTTTGGTCCTGGAAAATGGTGACTGCAGTCACTGTAATAGTGGTAATAACGTAAGGTTATATTGAAAAATATAGCATTAGGGTCCATTTTGAAATTTCGAGATGGCCACTCCAGATCATAATGATAAAAATGGAAACAGCGATATTCTTGGTCCATATACAGTTGAGCCTATATGCCAATGTCAAAGTCAAAACGTCCACTAATGTACACAAGGAGAAAATAGCATAATGGTTTGATGGATAGATCCTCCAGACTAGAAACTCATGATCCATTTAGATAACACGATATGGACAAAACTGGGTCTCATGGTGAACATTATCCCAGTGGTGAATACTACGAGGACATGGTGGTGCTAGCTTACACATAGGCCCTTGGAATTTATGATGGCGGCAATTACATGTGGAGAAGACGTCTATGCTGCCACCATCCGCAGCCTCGACCATAAAAATGTGTATGTAGCCACTGGATTAAGTTCATCAGGTGTTGTGGTGAAGAAATATTGACAAAAATAGATTTTAGGTGGCGGTCATTATGAAATTCGTGCTGCTGGTATAATGTTTATACCTTGTTTAGGTAATGAGATATTTGGAAGAATAGGTTTCAGATGGAGGTCATTTTGAAGTAGAAGAAAACGACCACCCTAGGGGATGATGAAAATAATGGCCACATCTAAATTCTCGATCTACACAACATTTGTAGTTAATTTAACCTAATTGTCAAATGGAGCCAAACTGCCCACAAACTGCAAGTTTGGTACATAAGCCTATAGACTATATCTCCGATATTGTGTTCCCATTTTCATTGTGTATAGAGTAATCGTACGTTTCGTCAACCAATTGATATGCCCATTCATCGAAAGGAAATAGGCGTATCCCAATTCAAAATAGGAAGAATCGGATAGAATGTCACATTTGGTTACGAGGTACAACAACCGAACAGCGTTTCATTGAGGTCTCTTTTTAGTGGGAAACTATAAATACAGTAAAATTGTTCTCACAAAGTGACTTCAAGGTTCAAGAACTCAATATGATCAACTCAATATGTGAGCTTCCAATTCCGTGTAGCAACAACAGTGCAATAGTACAATGGGCAATGATAAACAGAAACTCCCTATAGTTCCCCTGTGAATTATAGTTTTGGGGCGGAGGAGACTCGTCTCCTCTGTCTCAGAACTCTATAATACAAGAGCGTACAAGGCTAGTTAGACATCCACACTGATACAGCTGAAGCCATAGAAACACGTGTTAGATGCTCCCTGAGCTCATACAAACATTTGGACTCCCCCGCTGGGATCTCTGTCCGACTCAAACACACCCAGCTGAGAGAAACAACCGTCTCACCGAGCTGCAATAACAAATCTGGAAACGAAATAAGAAAACGCGCCGCTTCAGAACCATGGTGTAACTTCAATCTTGAATACGTACGGTACTCGTATTTTTTGGAGAAACAAAGCACATAGATATAGCCATTGTTCTCTTTGTTTGAGATCCCCAGGGAGAACCGGTGATGTAACTCGATATTTGTTACATGCTTATTCTCAATTGATAACCGATTGTTGTACCAGCTCACATCTGAGACAGGGCGTAGTGTCGTCATGAAACAATACGTTCAAATTAAACAAGAAATCACGTAAAGGTCGTCGGAAGCATGTCATCAAGATAGGTTTGCTTTCATGGATGCCATGGCCTTACTCAAAAAAGAGCCAGTCCCAAGGTGTATTCCATGCCACGAAGATCTCAGTGTGAAACACATTCTTATCGACTGTATAGATTTTAAGATTGTAAGAGATTCTTTTTATCGAGCAACTACTTTAGAAGATCCTTTTGGTCGGGTGAGGGAGGGAGGGAGTTTTAATATGTATATGATTTAATGTGTTGGATTACTAAGTTATTAACTGGAATACCCTATATAGCTGAAATATTGCTGAACGCGACGTTAAACCTTAATCTCTCTATCTCTCTCTCTCTCTCTCTCTCTCTCTCTCTCCCTCTCTCTCTTACAGCGATACCTAACACTGAAATATCGAAGAATTGTAGAAAAATCCTGGATTTTTTCTTGGACAATACATCGCTCAAACTTAGTTCAAGCTATCTCTAGCATTTCGCCTCAATTTCGGGGGCACAGACCTGAGCCGGGAAAGGGGAGAGGGGGCGATTACGAAAGTTGAAATTTCTGTGTAGATGAATATTCTCTACCACAGTTCAGACAAACCTAGCTCCAATCACTATTTTTTTATGAAAAAAGAATGATTATTACAGCAAGAGAGCAGATAAAATAAGTAACTTGCCAGTGTTATATATTTGAATTACGAGAGATTATTTCAGATGATGTCGTGCATAAGCTAGACTGGCCGCCGTCGTCTAATAACGTTGGGCCGATTGACGACAGGCTTCTGGTGATGCCGGCCTTCACTGTAGCGGCGATGTCATGACCTGTTGACGTGTATTTGTGACGGTATGCAACAATCGGATTAACAATTCCATTATAACGTCGTATTGTGACGTTGTGTAAAATTCTGGTGTGACGTTACGGACTGACGCGGACCCACATGCAGACACTCGTGAAGCTGTACAGCCTGTTCTTGACAAGGCCGAACTGAAGGTCGATAAAAGAAACAATCTTTTACAGAATATCATTATATAACATCATCAGTTATCAAATCCTAAAGCAAGATGAAACAGACGCATATCTTGAGCGATAGTTTTCACATTGATCTGTAGCACTTCCTCTACGCATCGGGCCATTTCATAAACACTCCATGATGAAGGTATGGGCTCATATTTGGCCGCCATTACGTCTTTTCATTAGTAGATACTGGTCCACAAGCTTAGCGATAGCGGGTCATGCGCGGTGGATGGGTACTAGTCTAGTGCATAAGCAAGCATGCGACCGCCACGTTTGATGACGTAGGTATAATTTGTAAAGTATCGTCGACCATGTATGATCACGTGAGAGTTTGATCTATAGAGAGAATGATTCAGCACAATCTTTTCGTTCATTTGCCATACCAATGTAAACGTCATTTTATACAACCATGTAGTTACTCAGACGTTATTGAGAGGATGACAATAAGAGGAGGTAACTCTTGTGATTGTGAAGATTACACCGAACATGTGCGACTTAGCTGTACCATATTCAAACTATTTTATTCAATCGTCTTAAGACAAAGATAATGGATTAGACACACTAGTGACGTAGAAATGATGAATTTCAAGTAGATTTACCTTCCTTTATCAGGGTTAGCTTCCTTAAAGTCCGGAGCACGGTAAAGTAAGGTGATCAGCTCTCGGTAAAGTTTGAAACCTGGCGCTCGATAAATTCCAGAACTCGGAGTTCGTTAATGCTCGGATATCTTATGTTAAGAGGAGGAACCATCAGCAGTTTCATTCTTGTTAGAGATATGGACAAAGACACTTACCGTGGCTTATGAATGTGTGTGCCAACTGACAAGTCCTTTTAATTAACAAAGACATTTGAAATCAATACATAGTGGTGGTCATATACATGTGAAGTTAGCTTTACGACAGACTGACAGGCTGAAGTGTTTTAGAAGCTAGTGCTCTCAAGTAGATAGGAAATGAGTCTGAATTCGATGGTGATGAAAAAATATACGTACAAGATGATTTACAAGATGCTGAGAAACTAATACATCATCCATTTACGATGAAAGTTGCGGGACCCACTGGGTATGGGAAGACCATACCGACAGACAATTTATTACGAGACCTTGGGAGATATGTAGACCCATACCTCAGATACTGCTCGTACCAGTATGTAAAGGTTGGTTGTTTGAAGTTTAACGTCGCACCTAACCTTACTGGTCACACGGCGACGATGACCCAAACAAACATACCCTAGCAAAACCCTAACCAGAACACAAAAAATGAATTTTAAAAATTGGGCTCTACAGACACTGGTGATCACAATGGATCGTCAGAGAGCCTAATTTGTTTGGCACTTTAATCTACCTCCTGTACCAGACAACCTGGTACAAACCATGCTGTCCTAAGCTGGAGGGCTCGTAAAGCTTATACATACGTAAAGGTTATACATACGAACTGATGAGTTGATGGATACTTTGATCCCAGTGTAAGAAATATGATATTAGTGGTCACTGTTGTTTGGATAAAGGCTTATCGCTGTATGGATAAAGGCTGTATTGTTGAATTGATAAAAGTTGTATTGTTGTGTTGATATGGACCGCAGTGTTGTTTAGATAAAGGTTTATTTTTGCATGGATTAAGGCTGTAATTTTATGGATAAAGGCGTATTGTTGTATTGGTAGGGGTTGCTTTGTTGCATGAATAAAGGTGTTTTGTTGCATCGATGGAGATTGTATTGTGTCATGGATAAATGTTGTATTGTTGTATGAATAAAGGTTGTGGTATTGTATGGATAAAGTCTGCATTCTTATATGGAGAAAGTCTGTATTGCTGTATGGATAAACAGTTATCATTGTATGGAACAAGACTGTATTATGTGGACAAATTACAAGCGTCTGGTCCGTCATTCATAATTCAGCCGTCGTCCGTTAAAGAAAATCCGCGTCCATAATCCAAAGACCTATTCCATATTCCATATAACGATATTAGCACCAAACTCAAAAAGACAATCATAGTATACAAAAACTTAGGCTAGTTTCGTGCAAGAGAGAAGCGGTGAACAGCTTTCAATGATGCCGGCAAGACATCATGATGTCCCAAAAATATCAAATCCGTATCGCTGTAGCGATAGCGTTACAGCGTAAAGGCTGTAGATTTATACTGATAAAGACTATATTGTTGTATTGATAAAGTACCATTGCTGTTTGGCTGACCTGTATCTGTTCTCTTATGAATATGACTATATGCAGGCGCTTTCAAAAACCGATCCATTCAAAGCCCGTTCCTTCTCATTCACCAAACGCTATATAGACGATCTTCTCGCTGTGGATAATCGCTATATAAATGGCGCAGTGAAGGATATATATCCACCTTCACTGGATTTGAAGGAAACTACAGATAGCCCTACAGGCACATCATATTTAGATCTATATCTCTATAAAAATGAAGCGGGCGTTCTCTCTCGTCGACTTTATGACAAAAGAGATGATTACAATTTCGACATCGTAAACTATCCCTTTCTGGACAGTAATATTCCAGTGGGACCTGCATATGGCGTATACATATCTCGCTTAGTAGCATTTGCTAGATCCTGTGTTAAATGTGACGATTTTAATCAACGTCACAAAACATTGGTGCAAAAACTTAAAAAACAGGGCTATTCCACCAAGCGCCTACACTCAAAGTTTCTCAAATTTGGCGATACATATCGCATGCTGATAGCAAAATACGAACGTAGCGTGCAAGATCTATGGCGCTACGTTTCGTAACTTGTGTCTAATTCCGCTTAACCCGGGGCTAGGGGCCGTATGAACCCATGTACTTCAAGATCCTCATGGTACTCGTATGAACAGTCACAATCAAAGCGTGACTGAGATACATCATTCTTTAGATGACGACTTTACAACGAATATTATGGATTAAGAATACTGATCAGCGATACGGATTTGATATTTTTGGAACATCATGATGTCTTGCCGGCATCATTGAAAACTGTTGACCGCTTCTCTCTTGCAGGAAACAAGCCTATGTTTATGTATACTATGATTGTCTTTTTGAATTTGGTGCTAATACGGTTATATGGAAAATGGAATAGGTCTTTGGATTATGGACGCGGATATTCTCTAATGGACGACGGCTGGATTATGAATGACGGACTAGACGCTTGTAATGTGGGTCAATACTGTATTGTAGTATGGGTGAAGACTGTTTTGTCGTATGGATCAGGAGTGTATTGTGGTATGGGTCGAAACTGTATTGTCGTACGGATAAAGACTGTTTTGTCATATGGATCAAGACGGCATGGTCGTATGAATAAAGACTGAATTGTTGCATGGATCAAGACTCTATTGGGGAATGGATCAAAACTGTATAGTCGCGTAAATAAAGACTGT
The DNA here is from genome assembly GCA_036873755.1 of Hanleya hanleyi. Taxonomy (NCBI): domain Eukaryota; kingdom Metazoa; phylum Mollusca; class Polyplacophora; order Lepidopleurida; family Hanleyidae; genus Hanleya; species Hanleya hanleyi. Next base: position 137,380 of record JAVTVY010043352.1, on the reverse strand, counting down.
ATTGTCGTATTGGTTAAGAATGTATTGTGGTATGGATCAAAATGTATTTACGTGTGGATCAAAACTGTATTGTCGTATGGATCAAGTCTGCATTGTGGTATGGATCAACACTGTATAGTTGTACGGATCTAGACTGCATTGTCGTATGGATATTATTGTATGGATGTATAGATAGTGACTGTGTTCTCTGTGCAGAGACAACAATGATTCGGTTAGGGTATATAAGTCTATGAAGTAGTATATCCACCTAAATTTACAGTGAATTTGGGATGAATTTCCTAACTTCACAAGTTTTTTTAAAATACAATGTCAAACTAATACGGGGTCCCACCCTCTGCCAGGCGTGCTTCATCTCGATAACTAGTTCCCCTGGTTTTAAAAACAACTCGTGGAATGTTCGACAAACGCACGATAAAGCCCATATTCTATCGGTAACACAGAATTATGTACATTCCCAACGTACCTTCAAACCTCTGAAGGCCTTTACTTACAACGCACAAAGGATATAGTCCTGTTTTGGACCATATTTCAGTAAATACCTTGTTTTCATATTATAGAACATAATAACCTAAAGGATATAAGGGGAAGTTAAGCGTGTGTGTTATTTCCCCCGTCTCCGTCTGATATGTATCGGGTCTGTCAAGCACATGTTTACTGTGAATTTTAGGAAACACTACTTACTTCATCTCCATACTGCAGAACATGAATGAAAATGTTGCATTGACGAAACCGTGAACTCCAGATAAATAATGGAGTAACTTTCTTTTCAACTCCTATTTCATATTTTTCCATCAAGTGTCGACTCTCAAATTGTCTTTCGTTGAGAATACCAGAGATAATAAGTACGCTGGAGTTTGAGGAGGAGAAGAGAAGAGGGGGGGTGAGGAGTAGGAGGGGGTATGATAGGGTGGACGGATAGGAGGGGGTAGGACGGGAGGAGGGATAGGAGAGGAGGGGGGGGGGGGAGAAGGGGGTTTGGTGTTGGAAAAATAAAAATTACCGTCATCATGGAAAGAGGTCTCTGATTTTCTCAGCTTTGATTTCTTCTTCTTTTGCCACGAGCACATCAATAATATTTTATGGCAACCGCTAATATTTCACTTGTATTTGCGAAGACGAATGAAAAAGTGAAAGAATAAACTGAAAGAATAAACTGGAAATACTTAATTTTCGTCAAGATTGTTAGAATATTCAGTCAAAGGGCCACAATATGTTTGCAAGTCTCCCACACTCAACATATTTTCACTGGGCGTATATATTGCGAGTAAATTATATTTCTTCGAGTCGAGATCTTCTGATTCAGTCCAAATTTAACTAAAAAAACTAACTGTTGTATTGGATTTTGAGGGTTAATGCGGTGAGCGTGTATGTTCGACACAAGACGGTTTCTAAAACTACAGTACAATTGTACGTGTGTGAGGATGGAATAAAGCCTGCTCAATGTAATTGTACCGGTACCCAATGACCCTTTAATTGCCCCGTATTAAGTCGATCGTCTTGTGGGTTTGTTTGGAAAGTAAACTCTCCGCTCCATAGTGGAGTGTTACGTCTTCGTGGCGATGGTGAACTATTCGGGAGCGTGGATAGTCGATACTCCTTATTTTATTTTATCTTCCGCCCTACGATCGGGTTAATTCATCGAGTTTGTTACGATAGCTCGTCTTGACAATGGTATCAAGTTTTGAAATGGAAACATTTCTGGCAGATTGGTCTCGTCAGCATAAATATCCACAGAAAACGTGTTCTGATCATTCCGAACCTCCTTACACTGTGTGGTGCTGCACCAGTTCTTGTATTCCATGTGGGTATCTGTTACATATACTATGGACAAAAAGTTCGTATCGTCAGGTCATATATTTCATAATCATTGAACTATGTCGGAGAATCAGTTGTCTTCTATGTGGTTCTTGTTTGTTAGCTACATGTACATTGATCATGATAGATAGTCGCGAGTAAGACGGCTTTACCATCTATTAAAGCTGTGTTGCAACGCGTCTTGTAACAAATTGTGATATTATGATAAAATAATTGATCACGTTAGAACTGCATGTAATTACAAGCGTATGGTCCGTCATTCATAATTCAGCCGTCGTCCATTAAAGAATATCCGCGTCCATAATCCAAAGACCTATTCCATATCCCATATAACAGCATTAGCACCAAATTCACAAAGACAATCATAGTATACATAAACATAGGCTAGTTGACTGCAAGAGAGAAGTGGTCAACATTTTTCAATGATGCCCGCAAGACAGCATGATGTTCCAAAATTATCAAATCCGTATCGCTGATCAGTATTCTTAATCCACAATATTCGTTGTAAAGTCGTCATCTAAAGAATGATGTATCTCAGTCACGCTTTGATTGTGCCTGTTCATATGAGTACCATGAGGATCTTGGAAGTACATGGGTTCATACGGCTCCTAGCCCCGGGTTAAGCGGAATTAGACACAAGTTACGAAACGTAACGCCATAGATCTTGCACGCTACGCACGTATTTTGCTATCAGCATGCGATATGTATCGCCAAATTTGAGAAACTTTGAGTGGAGGCGCTTGGTGGTGTAGCCCTGTTTTATAAGTTTCTGCAACAATGTTTTGTGACGTTGATTAAGAATCGTCACATTTAACACAGGATCTAGCAAATGCTACTAGGCGTGATATGTATACGCCATATGCAGGTCCCACTGGAATATTACTGTCCAGAAAGGGATAGTTTACGATGTCGAAATTGTAATCATCTCTTTTATCATAAAGTTGACAAGAGAGACGGCCCGCTTCATTTTTATAGAGATATAGGTCTATTCTGTCACAACGTTGTATTTTGTCACGTTTTGCCACGACTGTTGCATTTTGTTGCAATTACGACAAATCGCACTAAAAATGCATGCACAGTCATCTGCTGCGAAAAATTAAATTGAACGAAGAAGCATCAGCGAGGCTGACGCGTCTTGTCCAAACAAAAGGTGATCAGTTGAATCACCAAACCCATCCTCATATCCATCAATGTATTTGTATCCTGAATGAATATCCTTTAGAGCATCACCTATGTCACCTATGTATGTGTGAGAGATCATTGTAAGCACCTACCCATGTATGCGTTATCGTCCCGAAGTGATTTGAAGCACGCGAAAAATTAAAAGGTCTAAACTCCTCATTGTATACCCGGGTGTGACTTAACACGGAAATGCTTCGGGCACCCCGGTTATCAACGTATTAGAGAAAACCACTGAAATAATTTGAGGCGCCCAAATCATTTATGAAATTCTCACTAATTTCGAGCTAAAGGCGCTGTTTAACAAATTACGTTCAGCAACACGCAAAGCACCTAACATGGAGATGATCTGGAAACACCTAAATCATCTGCGGTTGTAAAATTCGCCAAAAATCAGCATTTTTTCATGTCCCAAACATGGGTTGTCCCATGCACGTGCAGATGGCATAGGTGTGCTAAATTATTTCAGTGCACCATGTTAACGCCTTTTGTCCAAAATTAAGACATTGTAAGATGCAGTTGCGCAGCGTTTGTCAATTCGTTTCATTTGGTCACAATTGCGACAGAACGCATTGACTTTGCATGCAATGCTGACTTGTAGCAGTTGCGGCAAAACCGCGATGACTCTGCTTGCAGTGTTTACGCGTTTGTCACATGATGACAAAATATGAAGTTTGTGACAAAATGCATTGCAACAAATGTGCGATAGACCTGGTTCCCGAAAATGTAGTTGAGGATGTGTTGCTTAAACTTGGGTAAAATATTTATTGCATGCATGATTGATGGTCGAGATCGTGGAGAAAAGTACTTCACGACTTCGACCCCCGCCCGCCCCAATCAACAGAATTAACCAACTAGCATCTGTAACTAGCCTCCGTGGGTTATATAGAGCCCTGTCTGATTCCAGATCAGGTAGCCATACTGGGTCTGCAGGTGGTACCATCTGGTGGTCATTCATTTCGGGGAAGTAGAATAAGAAAATCTCCCAACTTGATACACGAGTGCCACAAAACGTGAATCGGGATTGTGTTTTATGTCACCTACACGATATTCTATCATTGAAATGGAATAACCGCCACTTATATAGACGATGTTGCACATTGTTAGCATATATGATTATCGCAGATCATAGAAATATATGGTTAGTCAACTGACAAAACTGTAATGAATAAGAGAAACACATCGAAAATATCGTTTGCGTGGAACTATTTAGTGAAAGAAATTACAAAACGCACTTAGGGACTTATTTACGCTTCCGCAGTAGCATAAACAGGGGGATTCCGCTCGCATGTTTGATCTGTGATTGGAGCGTGGCTGATGACTTGAAGAAATATTTGGAGAATCCCGTCCTTCTACAAGCACAACAGACTACTGGTTTGAGAGTGTATTCTTAGTCTCTGAGTACTAACTTGACGGAGTTTGTCTGGCTTTGTGAAAGACTGGAGTTCTTCGCCTCATACATAATTACCGCGTCTCCCCGGAGCATCATTAACATTGTCTTCTTGCATTCCAAGGATGGCATTGTTCTTGGGGTGTTCTTATTTATAGTTCTGCTGTGATTTCTAGTTTTCCTACAAGATAGCACTCGGAAGAGGTTAGCGGTGTCAGTTTATAGCCTATACAGCATGTTACACGAAAGACAAGAAGCACGGTTCATATAATTCTGTCGTGTTAATGCGCACCCGCTGTCTGTGCAAGTCTTCCATCGGAAAGGTATAATTTTGCAAATTTCATCTATGGAATAAATGTTGCTCCTGCGCTTGCCTTCCATGGGAAATATTAATTATCAAAAAATCTTTTGCATAATTTATAACCAGCAGACTCAACATGCAGTGTTTCGCCCAAGTTTGAACATAACTAAATTTCGAAACTGCCATCGACATGGCTCTGTGGAAACACCATTCGGCGAAGCCTGCAGTCCATGCAGGCTAGCGGAAGTGATGTCAATCTAGAAAAGGATGTAACAGCGACACAAGGGTCGTTGGTCGGTCCTTCCGGGTATGTCTTCATCACTAAACCAGTGTATGATACTGTAAACGCACAAAATACAACCATGAACGTGCACAGCTGAAGCTTTTCCGATTCCATCTATAATGGGCCATATCCGACACGGTAGAAAATGTCCCCCTTCCCATCCCCGCCTCGACCGAGTCAGGAATTTTCGCCTCTCTTTGGTTTTGTTTTGCCCTCGAAGGTACAGATAACCAGGGTTCCTAATCCCCCTTGAACCAGATGCCCCTACCAAGCGGAATTATGATAAAAAAGTGTTTACAAAGCAAGGAAGGACCTTGTGAGTTTTATGCGAACAAACATATAAAATATATTTCTGTCTGGATGATTTAATAACAATTTTGATATTTTATCTGTGAGAGGAATGTACCACTGTCCTAATGCCGGATGGGTTTGAAATTAATGCAGAACCTTTGCAGAACATAGAATATGTGACCATGCGATTCATTCTATTGAATCCTGCAGAAAAATGGATACAAAATCTTAACTAGTACTAAATTCATTTGAAAACAGTTTTGGATTTCCAGATGATATGATAGGTTTATTAGATTGTGTGGACATACTGATATACGATCAAATTTACAAAAGAAGAAAATGACATTCAACAAACAATTTGAATAGCTAGAGAAGAAGATAGAACGCGAAGATAGAACAAACTAATTTCTGGGTATGGAAAAACTATACAAATAAGGTTATAGCGAAACTAACATTGGATAATGGAGAAGTATTTGACAGCCAGAAAATCTTAGATGAACAAAACTTGATTATACTATGAAAAACTGTATACTAGCAGAGATCAGATAGATGTAACCGGAATAAGGAATTCTTTGGAAACACTAGAAATACTGACACTGGCACAAAATAGTCCATTGATTTACAGGGCCTGATTACATCTGAAGAGCTCAGTGAAGCGTTGAAAAATACCAAAAACGACAAACACAAACGACTAGTCCGTTAAAATCAATAATCATCCGTCGTCCATTAACTAATTTCCGCGTCAATAATAAAAAGTCCCGGCATCGATGGTTTTCCAATTGAAGTTTTCAAAATGTTATGCAAAGAATTGGGTCTGTTTGTCCTAGGGTCAGTAAATTTAGCTTTCATAAAAAAAATTGTCGATAACACAAACACAAGTTGTAATAACGTGTCAATCGAAACCAGGCAAACCCCGACACTTTCTACAATATTGGAGACAAATAACTCTTTTGAGTGTAACATGTACGCTTCCATCATCCTGCATTGCAAGTCGACTGAAATGAAAACATCCCAGGTTTACTGCTACTTATAGATTTCGATTCTGTGTCCAGGACATTTATTGAATTATTACAAATTTGGAGAGCCCATTAGACACTGGATTCGAACAGTTTATAATGATTTCCGTACGTGCATGTGTTGTCCAAAATGGTCACGTGTCACACTTTTTCATAATTCACGCGGTTGTACACAAGGTGACCATATATCCCCATATTTATTTCTCTTATGTGCAGAGATATTAGGAATATAAGAACAAGCAAAAGAGTTAAAGGTATAACTATGCGAGATGTAGAATATATATAAAAAAAAATTGCAGACTCCGTTAACACTTGACGGTTTTGCCTCTTCACTTAAACGGTCACTAGACATCCTGCAGCTGTTTTAAAAGATAACTGGATTAAAAATTAACATTGATAAAACTATGGCGATTTGGTTCGGTTCATTGACAGAATCGGAATTAAAGATATGTCAATACGAAAAGTAGGACTGGGTTACGTACTTCAATTATAATCTGTAAATTTTTATCAAATATGGAAAAATAGATTATCTGCCTTAGTTAGAACATCTTAATATAGAACTCTGCAGATGGAAGATACGCAACTTATCTCTTTTGGGGAAGATCAGAGTTATCAAATCAATGGCGATGTCAAAAATAATTTGCCTCTTGCTTGCTTTACCGAACCACCCGATGGATTTGTTGAAGGGCCCAATTGATTTTATTCAAGTTTATATGGAATTGAGGAAATGATAAAAGAAAAGGAATATTTTAACACGCGCCTACAAACATGACGGACTGAGGATCGTTAACATGACAAATTATTAACAAAAATGGCAAAACATAATAAACCGCTAGTTGTACGAAACATCAAATTTGTGGAGCATGGGTGATGACTACCCGAATAAATTTATAGATAATATTTCATACCCTTTTTGGAAATACACATTCTTTACCTGGAAACAACTGTGTGTCAAACTTACCCCAAAATCTACAGTAAATATTTTAAACGAACGTTTGTGGCCCAACAGCAGACTAAACCAGTCAATTGCTATTCAAAACTGGTTTGGAAATGATATTAAATACGTACGTGACATTGTAAATTGAATAAGGGGATTTTTGAATATTTGAATTAAAAAGAAAATGCAGTGTAACATTTTTATATTCTACACATTTATTGAAACGCGGTTAAGAAACTTTGGTCTGATGTTCAGAGGCTAATAGATACAGTAAAAATAAAGTGTAAACTTGGCTGGGGTACGCAACAATACTTGCTGAACACCCTGATTGCGAAAATATATTACACTAAAAATGAAAAAACAAAATCCCCTGAACATTACATATTAATATCCTTCTTCAGAAATTCCATGAAAAATTTAGAACCGAGACGTTCATAGCGAGCACTACTTTTCCGACAGAGAAATTATATTTCTACAAAAATCGCAGAACTACATCGCAAGGACAATTACGATGATCGACGATGTCGGTATCGTGATTTTTAACACTCAGTTACCTCATGATCATGGCATGCATGAGGGCCTCCATGCCAAGTTCATTTGTGGATTACCTTGGCCTATTTTCGAAAGTTATTAAATCTTAATATGGATAAAATCATATATATTTGTGAACAGGAAATACTAAATACCCATTGATTCTTTGGCCGCCTCTAGATAAAATTCATTAGAGCTTTAGTTCAACCTCGAAAGTGACGGAGGCCATAAGTTTAAGTGTTAGTCATATTTGCTTACAAATACTGACGGGGACAAAATGCGTAAAAACTTCATGTAGATAGGTTGAAAGTGACTAGATGGCCTGGGCTGTTTTTGGTGTATGATACCACAGTCTGGGGTGCTCAATATTTTTTGTAGTCCTGGAGGTACCCAATATCTAATACCTTCAAGACGAAGGCTCTGCATGGTGACGTTACATTGACGTCCTATTCGAAACTGTTACGCTAGATATTCTGTCAGATTATTTGGAATTGCTTTTAGTGCGACTGTTGGGCAGGTGGTAGAGAGGGGGTCGACGCTGTACCGGTACAATGTTTCATACTTCATGACTGACTGGTGTCAGAAGAAAATATCACTTCTCACCGAAGTCGGAAAATCATAAGTAAACGTATTTTTTATACTTCAGTCTTTAAAAACACGTTGGAACTTTCGGTAATAACGATCCACCATGTCGATATTATGTCTATTGCGAGGTTGAGGGTCGACCTATCAACCCTTAACGTCGCATTGTGATGTTTCGATATTAAGGGTCGACTATGTCTATATTTTCTGTTAAGGGCCGAATTGTTGACCCACAACTTGCGATAATAAGTGCTTCTACAAACGACATATCACGCCAACGCCCAATTCTCACTATGGTGCAAGTTAATCCCTGGACAATGCCGTCTGACCCCGATGTCGGCGACACTGGTGCATAGAATGTGGGCCACCGTGAGCTTCGAGTTGTCTTGACCTCTCCCCTATATTTACAACATGGAGCTAGTTTTTCAACTGCTGATAACTGGTAAATTTTTCACCTGAGGTTGCCAGGGTTATCATAAATGTAAGCTTGTTGGACCTTTATTGGAATGTTGGGAATATTTTATCCATAGTATCATATTTACATCAGTTATCAATAGTTGAAAAACCCGCTCCATGTTATAAACATAGGGGAGAAATCAAGAGAACAACCCGAAGATCACGGTGGCCCACATGTTTTTCACCAATGTCGCCGAAACCTGGGCAAGGCAGCATTGTCCAGGGATAAACTTGAACTATATTGGGAATTTGCCATTATAAAAGAAGGTTATGTGGAGTCCAGTTTTCGAATCTTGTTATCCAGTGTATCTTAATCGAACCACTGGAATCAACAAACTTTTGATTTTCACAATCTGATTAAAACCAGATTTACAATAATCGCTCCCTATTTTTTACTGGTCGCTCATGTTGATGTAAGACCAACACCTCCGTTTCCGTGTTCTGAGTACTAATCAATTACAGTGCTGCTCCACGATTTAGGGATGTATGTTTGAAAACGTTAAGGTTGGGCCAAAACTGCGTGGGGAAGACAGGTTGTCGTCGAGATATTATGAACACAGAAATGTCTCCTGGAATTGATCGATATATCTGAATTCTATTAATGTTTAACGAATATCATCATGGTTCCTGGAGAATAAAATATTAATCTGATGACACAAGTTAAACTATATGAGTTTTAAATATACAGTACCCTTGTCGCCCGTTCGCTGCAAAGTGAGACGAGCCAAACGCGTGACCTGGATCTGACGATAGCTATGTGCTTGAACACGGAAATCCGGGTCTCGGTCTCAGATCTTTAAGCAGCGACATGTCAGATGGGGAGCGTTTTTTTTAGATCTGGCTGTAATCGCAGTATTTTCGTTATTTTTGAGTTACACAAAGTATAGCAAGGTTTTGGTGTTGAAAATTCTACAAACGACATATCACGTGACATGGTTGTAAACAGATTGTTCATTTTCATAGTATCATTCCAACCTCAGATAATGAATGTTAGTGTCATGTCTCTTGTGTATTATTTTACTGTATATCCACATGTTCCGCTGTAATTCCAGTGTTGATTATCGCTTGATGCAAGTTATTCGACGTGTATTTTTCTTCCTCTTCTTGTGCTAAAATTACGAGCGGCGGCACACATTTATCAGGTCATCGCTTAACTTTTCAAAATCATAGTTTCACATGCATGCCCATAGACGCGCATAGCTACTCGCGGATAACCTTCCAAAATCTGAACTCCGGATATGCTTTCGATACTTAGTATTGTAATGCCGAAATCACGGATTGTGACGTCCTCAGTGTTATCAGATGAATCTCCATCCTATCCTTGCATGGCGGATATGCTGATTTGCCATACATCTAGTGCTGGAATGAACAGATTTCAGGGCCGACTGACAACCACAATAATCGTGTAAAGCGTGTTAAACCAAAAATGGTGCATGTAGACTAGGATACAGATTCTTTCAATGATAGTAACAAATACCAATCCCTTCCGTGTATGATAGGCCTACACAGTTAAAATTTGTTGTAAATTGTACAGTAAATTACTTTGCAATTTTGCAGTATTGTCCACCGCTGTACTGTAATTCTAACGGGCAATTGTAATAAACAAATTTGTACAAAACTTACTATAACTGTGTACAGTCACTGAAAATTGTACAGTGAATAGGTTAACCCTATCTGGCTTTTTCGAGTTGGGTGTACCGCAGCCTGAGTGGGGTGGAGTGCCCCTCCCCTAAATATTTTCGCTATCCTTAAGGCAGGGGGCTGAAACTTACCACACTATATTTTTAGGTCAAGCTCTACTAGAAAATGTAAAGAAAATCCCAATGGCCGCCATAATGACTTCACAGTGACGTCATTTTCAAAAATGCCATTTGTTAGCCTTTTCTTCGCAAAAATTGCATGATAAATTAGCAAATAATAATCTGATATGAAATAAAATAAGTTTTACTCACTTTTCCATGCAGAAAAGCACAAATTTTGAAGAAATCTAACGAAAACGTTTCGGGTACACCACATGGCTGCCATTTTGAATGTACCCATGATCCTCTGCTCGGGGGGGGGGGCGGGGGGGCGGGGGGATCATGCAAATAGAATCAAAATGACCCCTATATAATAAGCTACAAAGTCACAGAGTATCAGCTTTTCATTTTTTCGTCGTTCCGAGAATAGGAGCAAAAATCCAGCGGGGGGAGGGGAATGTGCCCCCCCCCCAGGCCAGGTAAGATTAATCTACACTGATGTTGCAAGTAACTTAACTCAGTACTAATATACCAATGTACAATATTTACAGCAAACGTTTACAGTGAACCCACGACACAACATCTTAGACATATATTTGTCTTGTACCTTCATCCCTGTTCATTGTTCGTCTGACAAATCTGAGTCATGACAGAAGACGATTTCTCCAAGACGAAGACCAGCCGTTTTATTGATAGGCACTTATTTGAGCGAATTAAGCGTCAGGCAATGTGTTGTATATTTCTCCGGCCTCTTTGAATTCACCTGTTGGTATCCGTGTTTTTTTTTGTTTTTTTTTTGTTTGTTTTTTTGGTTTTTTAGTAAGAGACGCCCCCCCCTTTCCGCGCTGAACTTCAAAGAATTTGTCCTCTAGCTTTTCCTCCACATAAACACGGCATTCGTAGAAATATACCGAGATCTCACGAAGTGGCGCATCGCTCTCGAACGTCGCCCGTTCATTGGCTGTAAGTTTAAACGGACGGTTCAAGTACTGTTGTAAATAGCAACAATGTTCATATAATGCTGGTAAGGAGTATACAGTCCTGTATTATGGAGAATAGTTAGGTCCGTGAGTGGACTGACTTATCAAATGTGATTAAAGAAGTGGATATAGGCCTACTATCTTGAGATCACAAACAACCATCGAATATTTGGGTCTAGATTATGATCAGGGCTTGACTTCAGGCGAACATTGATTGACCATCATACCTGACTGGACAAGTCATGATTTGTGATGTATTTTAAATTGTTTCAAAAATATTTGACACTCCAATATATCAAACCACTTTTTCAGATTTTATTAGGAAAAAAAATCTATGGCCCAGTTTGAGTGGCGATCTCCAAAATTTGCCGTGATGCGGTTGGGCGGGTTAACCTGTCGTATCTCGAAAAAATGGTGGGAAATGTATGCTTAAGGTTTTCTATGTTTGAACGGAAAGGTCAACCTACCTGGCGGCGAATATCAGGAGAATATAGTTTTCTGAAGCTATGATCGGTCAATTTACCACATATTAAATAAGGCCGTTTTGAGTGGTTTGCGACTTATAGACCTGTACACAAAACAGAGAACATCTGCATATCACGACCTAAATTTTACGATGGATGTATGTAAGGAGTGGTGTAGCAATTGCTAGTAAGTAGACTCCCACCTGTGTTTTATTGAAAACTTTAAAAAGTTTTACCATCAGTGAAAATAAACAAAAATATTATAGTTCAGAGTTAAAATAAACCAACGATATTAATTTTAATGTAATGCTTTGATCATAATACCAGTGAGTTAAGATGTGAACATGTTACCCTTTTTCTTAGAGGTTCGTTTTTATTTGAGACTCGAATGTTATATGTATATGTTTTATCCAATGACGTGAACGTCTCTTATCACTTGTAATAACAGGACTTCATCATGTGCGGTCCTTGTAAACAGGAAAATGGTAAAATTATCAGTGTACCCAAATATTTAATGCCCAATCCAATATAAGCCAATCATAGATCATGTTTAAACATGCGTTCTTCCAGATAATTCATCGGGAATAACTTTCGTATCATGTCTTGTTAGAGTATTTTCAATAATATGTTTAAATCCAGATTTTACGACTTACATTAAAAGTCAATGTTTGCACCCTTTATACAATACGAATATCAACAATGACAGTTCATGTGTATTTTAGTATTGATTGCAAGTCAGATAAATAATTAAGATAAATATTGTTATTTCAAATTTCTGGTTTCAAGACGCATTGTTTGAAAACAGATAATATTATTAAATAAAAATTATGTTATTTAAAATTGCATATGAGGACAATTCTTAAATTATTAACAAAATGCATTAATATTGCATGTATATTACATAGATGAAAGTTTTCTTTCCCTGGAAATAACCGTATGATTAGGAGTCATCTTCTTAAGAAATATTTATTTTAAAAAGTAAATTTAAAAAGTGAAAATAAATTTTGTAATTATTTGCCATCTTTAAACTCATAATGTAACTTTTGATAAAATAAGGTAATAAATGTACTTTAACCTTATTGAATCTTTAAAATTGTACGCGTATACCAGAATGCTTAAATATCCATCACGTCAACGAAAGCTTTAAAATAATAATAATGTATTAAGCCTTGTAAGGAATGTGATAGCGGAAAGCCTTCCTATAAAGTTTAACGTCACTTTCGGTGGTATAATTTTGTCCGATTGTGTGAAGATAAAATTTGAATAAGCGGTCGTCTTTATAAAGCTTGGGGTTTATCACCTGCTATTGTCCGTGTATCATTCTACTGTGGCTCGGAGGGAAAGCAATAACATCGCCATGAATTATTGATCATCTCGGAATTAGGAATCGTCTGTTTGTCGGAGGAGAAATAAAATCGAGTTGATCATCAAGGAGGTGAATGATAGGCTGTTGGAGTGTTACAGAGTCGCCCAGAGGCTTGCTTCGCCATCGAAAGACCATTAGAAACCAGATGCCCCGTTTATCCCTGCTAAGCAGTGTTTCAGCAGCGTTTAGCAGCTACAGCTCCCAAAACTGTCACAGCTTGCAGCACTGCGTAAATTGAACGTTTACTCATCACTGCTTTGTACAATTATCAGCGCTCTGCAGGTGCTATCTTTAATATAACACTGTTTCGAGGAACATTATGAATGATGGTGTCGATTCTAATACCACTTAGTCATGAATTTCCCAAAACCAACGACTAACAAATCGCATTTCCTTACTTTTTTCATTATGTTTGGGGCTTTTTGAATTTATTCACATAAAAACCGCTTCCTCCCTCAACCACAAACTATTGCCGTTGAGGCCTGTTGCTTCGAGAATGCGCTGTGATACACCCATGTGGTTAACACTGCGATGGCTAATGGGAAATCTGCTTTATCCCCAGATGTTAATTCATTGTCTGCCAATACAGACCCTCGTCCTCTTTTTAATTAATAATTGATATTTCAGCATCGTTAGCAATAGAAAACCGCTCACTATATCATTGATTCCTTCCTCTGAACGCATGTCTCATTACGACATTGCGTCCGACAACCAACTTCCGCCGTTGACAGATTCTTTTACAAATGCCTGTTCCTGTTCCAAGAAAAGGCAAGATATAATTAAATATTAACCGCTTTCTTGCTGAATGAATGCTTCAATTATTCCTCACACCACAAAAGGAACAGTATACGAAACTGTGAGGTGTTGTTGATATTGTCTTCATCGTCCGGTAGTAGAACTAAGATCTGACTAGTAAGTTCTCAGCGCGCTTGCAACATCAAAGAAACAGTACAGAGAATTACTGAAATATGGGCTCATGCATGGTTTGAACGCCAGCTTCACTGATCTTTATTTGTACAGAAGCTCACTAGCCAGTAATAATAATTTGAAGATTTACAACCATAAAAATAATATCAAAATCTAAAAAGGACTTCGGTTATGAAAATATCATAATGTAGTGGGATAGAAATCTCCTCCAAGATCCCACGCTTTTTATTACCATATAACTAACCTCAAAAGCCCTGGATGATTGTTGTAGACACACCGGAAGAATTAAACCTGAAAGCCCCATCTAGAGAGCTACATCTATACTTTACGGACTCGAGTCTTCGGTAAAAGTTTCAAAATTACGTTGTTGTTGTTCGCATATTTCCAAATTACAGCATTATACGGAGCAGTAAAAGGGATATGAAATATTTTTAGTCCAAATTAACTCGGGGTCAGAGCTATTAGGTCCCAGCTCTGAATTATCATGTTGGGGTCCCGACTTAATTACTCTGCCACAAGTTAATTTGGAATACAAACAAATCGTGTGTGTGCCTTTACGGCTTGGTAGTGTTAAACCATTTCCCGAGGTAAAGTTATTTTGGTGAAAAATGTAATCCTTATGGTAACCCTATCTGGCCTGGGGATTATGCCCCACGCCCACTATCAAACGTTTCACCTCAGCTCGGGACAAAGAGAACACGAGAGCTGAAACTTTCCAACTCATCCGCGAATCCAATTCGCGTCATTTTGAGAATGTTTGCATAATCGTAGATGTAAAGGATCACGGGAAGATTCAAACTGATGGTCACGTGGTGTCCTCAGAAAGTCGTGCTTTTTTATCTTTTCTGTCCATTTTTGCATTCTTGCCTACAATGATATAAAAGTAATTTATTTGCACAGCTAATTATTCTCCGTCATATTAATTAGTTTATATGAGAAAATATCGAAAAATAACAATTTGGAAAATCGGTCCAAAATTAGGCGAAAAATGGCTTCCGACAGGATGACGTCAATGTGACGTCAATGGTGACGACAAAATGTGTGAAGGGAAGTATATCACCATTTATTGGCCAGGTCCTGGTTAGCACCAATAAATGGTGATGAGCACTGAGTGTGGATTTCATATGTTCAGCAATTATTTGTGATGACCAGGTACCATCACCAATAGCCTGATGATGGTGGAATACAGTGATCATCATTTATTACTGAAGTTGTCATCACATTTTGTGATGATATCGATCACCAGGTTTCTGGCTGTGGAGAAGTTATTAGCAATTTATACAGACTAATTATAAATATCAGAAATCACCGAATAATCATGATCACCTTTTGAGACAAATATAGTGAACGGTTTTATTTTGTCAACCAGCATATAAAGGGCTGTCGAATATTCTCGGGACCCCGAGCATCGAGTCCTTAACCCTGATATAAGTTGACAGAAACTATTTTATTTCACATCAGATTATTAATTACTGATTTATCATGCAGCCTTTGCGAAGAAAATTGTTTCAGTTATTCGAACACTTTGTGTCATGTATATCTACATGAATAATAATGACATTTAGCTATAGATAATGAGCATTCCGCGATCGTGCTTGAATTAAAACTGAACGGATTTACTAGGGTCATGGATCCTGAAATATGTTAAGAATGAAAAAAAAGGCAAAAGCAACATCACACAATAAATGTTCCCCACTTATGGTTAAAAAAAAATGTAGACAATATTGATAAAAGATCATGCCATTAATTATTTCGTACCAACTTCTACTAGAGACATTCCTATTATGGAAATCAGAGGCCAAACTATGCCGTATGCATCAAATGCAATAGATGCCTAAGAGAGACAATTAGTCGATACACTAGAACATCTAAAAGATAAGGAAATATTTAATTATACAGAAATTGAGCCAAACGAAAACAGACTGAAGAAATGGAAAAACGTACAAATTAGTGTGTAGTGCCTGAAATGCTAAAACAATTCCTAAATTCGGTAAGTGAATGCAGAAGTTGTAAAAGAAACAGTTTGTATGGGAATCGGGTGTATTTTACTATTCCATTTCATAGATTCAAAATGAGATGTTAGCGGGTTCTGACAAAAATGATAAATAACAAAAGCCCTGGACGGGCATAGAAATGGAGATTGTCAGTTAGATAACGACAGAGCAAAATGAAATATATCAACCGTTTCTATCGGTCTATGGGTGATAACACTAGATTTATAATACATAAACAAAAATCTAATATGCTACTGCTAATTGACTTTACAAAGCATTTGATACAGTTTCGTGGTCCTGTCTTAGAATGTGCTTCAATTTTTAGGTGATCCCATTATAAGGTGGATGAAAATATTTCGCTGGGGAATCCAATAACGGTATCACAGAGTGGTTTACTTTTCATGTTTTTGATATATCGAGAGGCCACAGGCAGGTCCATTGTCGCCTTATATATTCATTAGGTTCGACGGCCCATAAACTTATGTTAGGGAATCTATCACCACCTTGAAAAAATTATTCATATATTCGGTTAAAAATGAATCCGTCAATTCATTAACCAGAGCTGTATGAATAGGCTGCAAATATATTTAATTGAGACACTTTTAACCATCGTTTCAAATTGGACCAGAACCATTGCGATTTCATCTTTCTAGTGATCAAACTATCTGTAAATTTTGACACAATATTAACGAACAAATCAAATGTGATGGACAAAATGAAGAACATCGAGAAAGAGCAACCGTATTAGCGATCAAATAGAGTCCTAACTCCCTTCAAAATGGTAACCATTCTGAAAACTTTAACCATATCGAAACTGAATCACCTGTTTTATTGCCCTCCCGAAATATATAATTGTGGAAGTTTTATTGATTAATTTGGCAACCGAAAACAGACAAAGTACAAACGAATTAACTAGGATATCAACGTCTCATCCGTGAGCACAGCCAACACAAAACGTTTTTCGAACATCGCTTCGCAAACGTGGAAAAAAACGACGTAATAACTACTAGGTGTTGTGATAACGGATGTCTAATATTGACTAAAATGACTACTGTCGAACGTTGACACATTGACATTTAGTTGCGACGTCATGTACTTATTGTACCAAGTCTTCATTGTTGTTTTTAAATCTTGAGATATTTATATTTAGTCCCAGATCTATGTTTTTCGGTACACACCACCGCCTTGATGTAAATGAAGGGCCACAAGTCTTCGTTTACGAGTAGGTTGCATGTCCACCCGTATTCCTTACAAGTAAGCTATCATTCTACCATTCTGTCTATCGAGCTATATGTATATAGCCCGTTAGGCCACCATGAATGTTCACACAAATAAACGACTACACAGAGAAGAAGGCATATGTCACAAATGTTCCAATCGTTACCGGATATTACAAGGTTTGTAATGAGGCTGATCCACCCATCCGTCGACATTTTTATGAGGTGCTTCAGTGCAGTTGTATTTCTACAGTCATATTTTATAGAACTGTCTCAATATTTGAGCTAACACGCGCATGCGTGAGAGGAAGCCAGGGTTATTTTGAGAAAGATACAGTACAGACGTCAACACAGTGCATTAACCTGTACAATGCACGCACGCAATCTCTCCGACCATAAACAGAGGATGATTTTCCCTGATTAACAATATCGCCGTCATATCTGACTTTTATTAGGCTGCCATCTTTGACGTCAGTACAATGTTCTCGTTTGACGCCATTACAGTACCGAATTCCACGCACATATAGGGCTAGTTTCTTGTAAGGAAGAAAACGGCCAACATTTCCCATTTTTTCAGACATCAAGATTTTCCTCTAGTCAAATGTTTTGATAATCCTTTGTCATTCCATGTTTTTCTGTTCGTTTTCTTTAGTGGAATGTATATCAGCCAGGCTTTCATTGTGTGTGTTCATGTCGACACCATGACAATCTGGCACATTAAGAGCTCGAACATGTCCTGGCAAGTTCCACATTTATCGTGAAGGAATATAGTCCCTTCTGGGGCTTCGAAAGGCAAATTGCACACACAAAGCAGTTACCGGAGCAGAAGTTGTGTGGGGACAATGTGTGGACTTCTTCCAACGACGTGTTAGATACGCCGTGACGTTGGTGTATATCGACTCCTTATTATTGATCAGATAGCATAAGTGAAACTATGTTGATGGCATTTAAAGTCTTAGAAAACTGCAATGGGAAACGTTGTACGGTTAAAAATTTTCTTATAAACGAACAACATAACGTTTTGGGCGTTTGAAATGCATCAGAATTGTACTTAGATGGATAATAACTAAGACCATCCGGTCCTGCAAATATCTTAAATGACTGATGGTCGATGTTGTACACACTTATTTTGGTTATACATTCAAAGGACAGTCGTATTCATGGTTTTGTGAGTACATGTATGCACTTCGCAAACCACGACAGTTAATGAAGGTTTACGTATGAATATATATCAATATAATATGTGTAACTATTCACATCTGACTACATGTACAGGGTTCTAACATCCTGTCCACAGCCAGATTATCACAATGTAACACCTCTTGTGGGGTGTAAATGAACGCCTCACTAGCTCGTCCACAGATCCTGTGTAACTTAATCCTGGGATGAAAATTCCCACTCGAGAGAAGAAAAATGCATGTATTTCCCTTCTCGAGATCGGAACTTCTCATCCCTTGACCAAGATAACATGGGATTCTTGTTCTCATATAATTCAAATCATTACTTCAATTAATATTTTAGAAAACAAATCAAAGGCACTCTGTGTTAACATGTTGCTGGTTTTAATCGTGTGCATATTGTTAAAGCAATATTAGTGGATCACGTCTTTGTTATCGTAGAGAATAGGGAGCTGAAACCAACAATTCAACATAATCCAGGATGACTGCTCTGACTATGATGTCCCAGTGACGTAATAGTCCAAAAATGCATTTTTGGCTGATTTAATCGTCAATTTTTTATTGAAGCAATTTTCTCCATAGACACTGTGCAGTGAATTAGAAAATAATGATTTTGAATATAATAAAATAGGTTTAGACACTTTCGCCAAAAAAACGGAAGGTTTAAAGAAAATCGACAAACACGCCAATTTTTACCTGTATATGGCGATATTCTGCTGGTGGACGTTTCGTCCCCGAGGCCCGCCCCCTGTACAGACCTTTTGGTCTTTGATATATGTTGGCATTTGTGGTAAGTTGATGCTGGGTCGACATCGGGCCTTACAGAGTAGTCTTTTGTGTTAAATGCCGTCGATTTCATATGACGACCATACAGCTCACCAATCCCCAGTGTGCGAGTTGTCACAGCGAAACAGTTCACCAATTACCAATATACGAGTTGTCAGAGCATTTCCATCATAGCTCTCTAGATTTGTATCTAATACCGCTTATGTCGGTGCTAGGGCCGTGTGGTCATATCATCCAAGTTGCCACATGAACAGGTACAATAAAAGCGTACCTGAGATACAACACATATCACGAATCGTTAGATTCTTGGTATGTGCTTTAGAATAGGTTAACCGGAAGACTATACTGTGAAGTCATGTGACTCTGTCAGTATGTCGGCACCTCTTCCCACTTCTCTTATATGTGTTGCAATTAGTTCTGACCCACGTGGCCACCATCTTCAATTTACCCATGATGCTTTTGATCCCGGAATTATAAGAATATGCTCAAAGTGGCGTTAATACAATGAGATATATTATCAAATGGTGTCCGCTCCCAAAAGTTTCTTCGTTCTGTTGTATCATGGAAAAGTTAGGCGGATGTTCACCAACTCACCCCCCCCCGCCCCACACACACACACACTTTCTCGCCAGATACGATGTATGTTCAAATATGGGTATGTGTAAGTTAATTCTTGCTCGATTACAAATGCACAATTTTCAAGTCTAATTTCCGGAGAATTATGAGCAATTTTATGAAAATTTCTGTAAATCCGTCCTTGAATACACCGAATTTTTTCAAGATCATATTTTAATGAACTACTATTCAGTCTAGTTTTTTATCCAGTGATTAAACATTAACTGTTGACATTGGTTGTAAGAGAAGGGTGTCTACTGAAAACTCACAGGCATCAATTTATGGTGTATCTTGCATGTAGAACATATTTTTATTTGTGGGAAAATGAACGTAAAGGCCACTTGCAGATGTGGTTGTTGATATCGTAATACAAGGACCTTTCTACTAAGCCGTCTGTTGTAGCTAGTGTACTATGACTCAGTGAAGTAGAGCCTATCTGTTCCTGTCACACGAAAATCTGACTCCGTCTGTGTCCCCATAGATAACGTGGCATTTCCTGAGGTTTCGCTGGAAACCGCTGCAGCTTGAGAGTATATGCATATTCATGTTACAGGGCACGACGGACACTTGTTACATGGGCTCCATGTGGTTTGTCAACTAAATGAACTTGTTTATATCGCTTTATATTATAGGAAATGAAAGGAAAAGGATAATTCTCTGTGTACGGTCAATGATATGAACGCCTGAAAGTAAATTACGCCATGGCGTCTATACTGGTGAGTATCATTAGCTTCTGATGTTGTGAATATTTGATCACTTCTGGTCGGGATATTGCGCTTCGTGAACTGTTGGGTGGTTCACGGTCTAACCGACACACGACCATCTGCTCTTAGCGGGGAACTACGGAAAACTCACGAAATGTGAGATTAATGCAATGTGAGAAAATATCCAATAGAGGATATCCTCAGCGAACCTTTTTCCCGTCTCTATTTAGTTTAAGGAAAGGAATTGAAAGCCATTTCCTATAGTTCCGCACGGGATATATCCATGCTCCAGATTCACTACCAACCACCAAATCTTACTATTCTTTCTAAGAGTATTGTTTCTGTACACTGTTTGTGTTATATTTGTGTTTGGTCTCTAAATTTTGTGATGTCATCGGCATGCTTGTAATGCCGCCTCCCCATTCCGCCTGTTGAACGATTGTTGTTATTCTATCGCTCTCGAATAACTCTGACTTGTCTACGATGTCTTTTCGCCACAGGAGAGTACATTACCTAAGCCGAGTCCGCCTCAGCGAGAGGAATGCGATAGTTTCATCACCGGAGGCAGGGAAAAACTCTGGAGTGAGCCTCATCATGTCTCTCCCTACTCCCTGATCAAGTCTGAACCTGGATTAAACGCTTCTCTTGGGTGGGGCGATTGTTACCCAGGAGACGGGTCCTTTCTGGGCAGACATGATCCATGCGATTCAGGAGGAGGAGGAGACGACAAGTCAGCTTTCTTACCGTCTTTGACAGGAGAGCGCCTATCCATAAACGGACACAGAGGAGACAGCCCTAGGGATGACCCCATGTCGAGAAGCACAGGTGGCGGGGAAGAGCCACAGCACATTCATCATCCATCAGTTGAGGCTCAATTCTCGTATGGATCGCCTTTACTGTCGTCCGTATCCGCGCAAGCTCTCGCTCAAGAACGATCCCAAAAGCCGGAGAGTGTGATTGTCCACAGTGGGAACCCTAACAACCTGCCAGGTATCCCTCCGGTCCGAGAGAGGGTCTCTCCACCAGATTGTGGCGCTGCTCAGAAGAGAGTCATCGTTCCCGCAGGTAAGATCAACAAGTTTACCCACATCCCTCTGTTGTATAAAACTCTAACCCAATTCCTGTTGGTGTTTTTAAGAGGAAAGGGTTCTGTAACAATGACTGTTCAAGTTGTTCATTTAATCCAGCGGCTGAAGTCTTTTGCCGCCCAAGACATCTGGAAGTTATATTACTTGTTCGTCCGTACAATACTAAAAAAAAATGCATGCATTTTATATAGTCCAACTCTCTGTTCAGATTGTTTATATATACCAGAAGCTCTGCTTCATATTTGTATACGACTAGTGAAGTTGTTCGTTAAATGATACTTACTTATTAACAATTTTAGGTAAGCTATATAGGCTAGATCAGAAAAGAATCTCAGTTTGTTGGAATTGAAAGACAAACACAATGCCGAATGTACTGGGTTTGCTTCAGTTATTAAATGACGGTTGAAATAGACTATACAAATGATCCATACAACATAATGTTTCTTTTATTAACCTTATTTTTATCAATTATAAATTTTATCAAAACAGTTATGTAGTTTTATCAACAATGGTTTATTTTTTACCAAAAAAATGATATTTTAGTTCGCTTGACGAGAGCAGATTTAGTTATGGATATTTAGCTAGTTAGATGAATCACTACATGTTGCTGTCATCAATGGGATACAATATATTTGTACGCAGTTGTCAAATGAGATAATGGCATTATTGTGCGACTGGTTTGAGGCGTCATATTTTTGTTGCAGGAAAAATTATTACGGTAAATCCCTCAAAATAATAATAATAATAATAATCTTTATTTAATCTCGATGACCATACCATACCAAAACAGGTCAAGGAGAACTTGTTTCACTCATTATGCTATTGCCCATCGCAATTTGTCCCAGTCTGTAATTTCACTATATGTAGACTTCAAGTAAAATGAGATTTTGGAGGTTTTGGATCGAAATTAGATTTAGTAACGTCACACACTTATTTCTAAGTATTAATAAAGGTAAAATATCCTTTGAACAACAGAGTATCTTACATGTATATCTATCCAATTAATATTATAAATCGTTTGGAATGATGCCTTCTTATAAGTGTTATATCAAACATTCATTGCAAGATGTTGAAACAATTCTGAATATTTTTACTAGTTTACAAAGATTATGGGGCTAAATTTATGCGGCTAAAACTCCTTTAGCTGCATGATATTGAGTAGGATTATAATAAATTTGCTTGCAGTATTGAAAGATTCAATGGTTTAGACCAAGATGTCAACTATTGTTCACTTATTTAGTATTGCCAACATTGTTTTGGATTTAATGAATATACAATAAACAGTTACTTTACTACCCGAACATTGGATTTAATGAATATACAATAAACAGTTACTTTACTACCCGAACATTGGATTTAATGAATATACAATAAACAGTTACTTTACTACCCGAACATTGGATTGAATGAATATACAATAAACAGTTACCATGGTTACTTTACTACCCGAACATTCAGCTAATTCAGTAATAAGATCCAATAAGATGTTAACTAGTTTCGAGTGCATATTTATTTTTATGATATGCTAAAAATATGAAATTGCAAACATCGAAAATATTGAAGCAGTTACTTTATTCATTTCTTGATGTTATAGAAATGAAAGCATTTCTACACAAACACTCGAATGAGGTACTGACAAAATGTAACGAACATAGTAAGAAACAAACTAATATTTCTCTGAAAACAGGTGATTCTGCAGTTCGATATGAAATCATTAATAACGGATTTCCTCCCGGATTTCACACAGACTTGCCCTTGTTTTAGTAATATCCTATTTGTCATCTTTAAACTACAGATGCAAATCTAGATTTCCATAGCCTTTCAATTATTGGTTGAAATCTAGGTTTTAAACCACATATAACCCGGATGAAATAAAATATAAACTTTCCAGTGGACATTTTTTTTTTCAAAAAAAGAAAGAAAAAAAAATCACATATCAATATAATTCAGGATTTTTTCTACTAATTGTGGTAGCTAATTTATTGTGGGATTAACTAATTAATTAAGGAGAATCCTCATAATCTATCCTGCTGTAAATGTATTTGCTTTACTGATGTGAAAGAAATCTGAGTGCTTTTTCCTGGGAGAGACTACAGTTCCTGGGGGAGACTACAGTTCCCAAATCGTCTTAGCTGGATTAACTATAGCAACTATAAAAATTCCAACTGAACGGGCTTTCCATTTACACGGGTAGAAACCTTGAATGTTATGACACTGAAGCCCATGCACATTCTCTCGCCAATATGGAAATCCTGTTGACCATGAATCATTCGTAGAGTTAGAAGAAAGATAATTGTCAACAATTAAGACTTGACAAAATACTGCCAGGTGCCAGGCATCATTGAAAGCTGTTGACTGCTTCTCTGGAGAATGCATGTTTGGTTCTTTGGATGTTACTACTCATAGCACAGTCAGTATGTCAGCTTGTGGGTAATAGGTAGCAGTCCATAGAAGGGCCATGGCATCTGAAATTAAACAGTAGGCAGGTTCATTTTATGCTAAACAGCAACCGTGTTATGAGAGAACCCCCATAGAACTATATATTTTCTGAAAGAGTAGGCTCTTGACATAAAGCCGAGACAGATGTAAGCCTTGTTGACGAAAATCAGGGTCCCCATAACCCATACTGAACTTGCTTCAAACTTCAGGAAAATCCTCTAAAATTGGTCCAAAATGGGTAATATTCCCCCTCCACCAAAGAAAAAACTTGACAATCGATTGTCCTGAAACTCACCCACACTGTGCCCAGTCCAAGGACCAACAAAAATTGGCAAAGAAAATAGGGTGTCGACCAGGCGGTTTTCAAGCTCACTTTTACACCGTAAAGTATGCCATGTGCTCGTAAGCTGAAAATGGCCCCAATTCACAGCCACACTTTCACACTTCCATCTGCATAGTGAGGCATGGGCCAATCCTACTGGCAAAATACCATGTACTCATTTGAAGCAAATCAACCAGTCAACTGAATGATATCACAAATATCAATAAACAAAAAGCCAACAAAAATTCTCATGGGGTCAAACCTGGTGGAATTTTAATTTCAAAGAATTCGACCAAAAATCCGCAACTATGGACTACACCCAATAATATACAAACGTCTAATCCGTCGTTCAATATTCTGCCGTCGTCCATTAAATTTGCGCGTCCATAATCCAAAGACCTAATTCATATAATTGCATTACCACAAAATTAAAAGAATAAATAATAGTATACATAAAAGAAGGCTAGTTTCCTGCAAGAGAGAAGCGATCAACAGTTTTCAATGATGCCGACAAGACATCATGATGTTCCAAAAATATCCAATCCGTATCGCGGATCAGTATTCTTAATCCATATGTTTTTCGTTGTAAATTCGTTATATAGAGTATCGTGTATCTCAGTCACGCTTTCACTGCGTCTGTTCATATGAACACCATGAGGATCTTAAAATACATGGGTTCATACGGCCCCCAGAATTAGACACAAGTTACGAAACGTAACGCCATAGATCTTGCACGCTACGCTCGTAGTTTGCTATCAGCATGCGATGTGTATCGCCAAATTCGAGAAACTTTGAGTGGAGGCGCTTGGTGATATAGCCCTATATTATAAGTTTCTGCAATAATGTGTTGTGACGTTCATTAAATTCGTCACATTTAATACAGGATCTAGCAAATGCTACTAGGCGAGATGTATATGCCATATGCAGGTCTCACTATAATATTACTGTCCAGATAGGGATAGTTTGCGATGTCGAAATTGTCATATGACTACTTATCAGATTAAACCGTTCTGTGTACACATCACCATTGTATGTTACCGTTGAATTGTTATAGATAAGTAGTAATCATTCTTTGTTTGCTAATCATCACTCTTTCGAGCAGAATATTCAGTTAAATATACAATAGTATTTACATTAATTCAACAAATATCATAAACAAGAAACACAGAATATTATACTAAACATGCAGTAATATAAATACATATGTTTCACTTATTCCCGTCTAAATGTTCTCGCTCCTATACTGAAAAAAGACTTCGATAACTTCCTACATTATTTAAAATACTCTTATTCTCATTTCTTAGAAAAGCACACCAATTTTTCAGCAGAACTCAAATATAATATACGATGGACGCGGACATCCTTAAAAGACGACGGTTGTCTCCCTATATTATTGGATTAGAAATGTGTTATCCCTCCACAACTTTGAAATACAAATACAATACTCAGCAGATTTGGTAGAATTGACGTCATAGAATTCAAGCGCATAATGCAGAATAATTCCACAGAATATCCTATCACAGAAATTGTAGAATTGTTTCGTGTCACTGTTTGTGCTCGTGCGTCACCTGGCTAGTTTGCTCTAAACCTAGACATTTCCCATGGTCATAAAATACACATGCGTGCAGGGTGGGCGTGAGATCGTTTATATCATACCACAAAGCTGCCACGATGTCCCAGACGTAGCCGTATACCGTCCAAGTAATTTTTGCGTTGAATTCATAAAATATTAAAAATATTCGTTTAGAAAATCAAAGGATTAATTAATAAAAGCAACAGAGTATTTTTTTTTACCAGTATTTGCGATGATACTTTAATTTTGGAAAAAGGAATATTACAAAATATTAATCATCACAAAGATAAAGCAATATGAAATTTGTGTAACGAAATTTTGTTATTTGCTACATGTATGTAAATTAGTTTTGAAGAAATATAAGCAAAGGCGAAGGAAACTACTGTGTCTTTTCCGAAAGGTTAAACAACAGATGTCTGAGAAATTGCGCTATATAGGAGAATACAGCCATGTGTGTGTGATGCCTGCTCCATGTGGTTGAATTCGTACAACATTTGGCGTTTGGATCACACATGTGTCTGTGTGGCGAAGTCTTTAGTCGTGTTTTATTCGTATTCTGGGCTCTATCAACACACAGTCGCTTAACCATATTCTATCGGTGCTTCAACAGTTGTCAAAATCTTATAGGCGCTCTGTTATCATTTCTTCGAGCGAATTGTATTAGTGGCACTTGTGTGCTGAATCTGAGGAACACTGTTATAACAAGGTGGGGAAGGTTCCTTCTCTACGACCTGTTATTGCCTGTTTGGAGTTTCAAAGACTTTCACCAATGGTAAGGTTTAATTTTACAATATGTTTTGCTGACAATATATCACAGAAACATCGAATATAAATATAATCATCTTGATGGTTAATCGATCAGTGCTAACTCTTAATGTCAAAATACTGAAAGGGATATGAACATAAATTCGAAGTGTCTGTGTTATATGTCGCGTTTGTCAATGGATTCAAGGTTATTTCCGTTTCATGTACTTCAATATCTTCAAGATGTTCATATGAACATTGACAATCAAAGCGTGACTGAGATACATTATTCTCTAGATAACGACTTTACAACGAAAATCATATAGATTAAGAATACTGCTCAGCGATACGGATTTAATATTTTTGGATCATCATGATGTCGTGCCGGTGTGGCGGCTATAAAGAATGTCCGGTGTGGCGGCTATAAAGAATGTCCGGTGTGGCGGCTATAAAGAATGTCCGGTGTGGCGGCTATAAAGAATGTCCGGTGTGGGGGCTATAAAGAATGTCCGGTGTGGGGGCTATAAAGAATGTCCGGTGTGGGGGCTATAAAGAATGTCCGGTGTGGCGGCTATAAAGAATGTCCGGTGTGGCGGCTATAAAGAATGTCCGGTGTGGCGGCTATAAAGAATGTCCGGTGTGGCGGCTATAAAGAATGTCCGGTGTGGGGGCTATAAAGAATGTCCGGTGTGGCGGCTATAAAGAATGTCCGGTGTGGCGGCTATAAAGAATGTCCGGTGTGGCGGCTATAAAGAATGTCCGGTGTGGCGGCTATAAAGAATGTCCGGTGGCTATACGAGTGTCCTGCTCTTATATTCTAACCCAGCTAGGACATTTTTCTCCACATTGGAGATAAGTGTGCGTCCTTAGTTGCAATAGAAAAGGATATGAAAAGGGACATTAAACCTCAGGACACTCTTAGCCAGCACATCGGTATCATTGAAAACTGCTGACCGCTTCTCTCTTGTAGGAAACTTGCCTATGTTTATGTATGCCATGGTTGTTTTTCTCTGAATTTGGTGTTAATGCTGTTATATGAATTAGGCCTTTGGATTATGGACGCGGATATTCTTTAATGGACGACGGCTGAATATTGAATGACGGAGCAGACGATTGTATCGTGTACAATATTAATCTAAAAAAACACAATAATTGTCATGCTGATCAGTATAAAATTCCAGCTGTACATGCGTATAATATTAATATTTGGTCATTTTTTTTATAAACAGGAAATAACGACATTTTTCCCGCAAAATTCGCTGTTCAATATATGATTCGTGATAGGCTATACCCAAAACATAATACTATAAACATTAGTCATTGACGATTGGTCTTTACTATTGTATTCCCAACGCCCAATAATGAAATCAGAGAGTTTGTAGTTTCGGGGTGTCTTCTAAATAATCCTAATTGTAAATATTAAATCTCCGAGAGAGAGGGTGTTCCAATCTCCGAGAGAGAGGGTGTTCCAATCTCCGAGAGAGAGGGTGTTCCAATCTCCGAGAGAGAGGGTGTTTAATCTCCGAGAGAGAGGGTGTTCCAATTTGTAATAACTACAATAACTGCTCGGTCAATATTTTTTGTGCTAATATTAGTAAAAGTATATGGTCTACTGAACATATTCAGCACAACGCTATTTTTCTGCATATTGCCATACGTTTGAATTGATGACCTCACATGTAATTGTTTCTTGAATTTTCGGTGAAATTATGTATTCATACAGTATATAGAAGACTGTATATTTGCATTATACACAGTTATAGCCAAGGTTGCTTTGTTTGACCGATACTATGTAGAATTTTTCTCCGGACACGGATCTCAGTGTTAAATTTCCTCAAACTAGTGACCCATCCGAAATTCATCAGGCAGCCCTTATCTGTAATTAAGAGTATAAAGACAGCGTTAAACAGCTTTCCATGATGCCAGCCAGCCATCATGATGTTCCGACTGTCAAATCAATATCACTGACATTTCCAATATTATATCTTCGTCTCGAGTGTATTGTAGCTGTTTCATTTAACCCCATGAAGATCTAACATGCAAAATACTCCATATGGCCTATTCTGTTGTAATGATTTTGGTCGAATTGACTAAAAGACTTAGTAACTTTTGACCCAACAATGTTTGGTTTTGACGTGACGTATCCGAAGTTATTGCGTCGAAGAAGCAACCCAATATTTTTAGGTCTAGAGTTTGAACCAAAGTTTTGGGGTATGAATGAGTAACCTACTTTTTTTTAACAGATATTCTTGGTTCGAATACCCTGGTCTTGGCCCAAACTTATTGGAACAATAAGACGCAAGTCACAAAGAATAGCACCCAGGATCCTGCGTGCTACAATCTGATTTTATCAACAATGTCTAATATTTATCACCAAATCACAGATCAAACGTATAGACAATACCGTTTGTTAGGTAACAGTTTATTCATCTTCACCTTTATTTCCACACTGGTCACAATATGTGATATAAGTGGTTACAAATACATAAAATATATATTTAAAGGACTACGCAATGATTCTGGTTGCTTAACCGTTTCAGTAAATATTAATCTTAATAAATTAATATTCTATCAATGCTCTATAATCGTACATGTCGCTATCGCTTCGAGCGACAAACCCAAATGAGGGAGCAGATATAGAATTTAATTTTAATTAGTTTGAATAAATATACTAGCCAATCATACTGTCGTGCAACTGGTAATAGTCAATTGTCTTTTCTGGTAATAATAGAATATTCAATGATACATATACCGGTAATCAACCCACCAAAAATCATATTTTCGAATTCGAGGTAACTGCTCCATATTCTCACTGCTCTCAACTGTGGAAAAGTTTTGCTAATTGAAAACTATATTTAAAAACTAATCAGAAGTTGGACGCATTTTGTCGATCACCGACACGTTTGGTCATTTTCAACTACCAAATATTTTCACACTTGGGACCAATCATACTATGGGTTTGCTAATATCCGTATAACGAATAGTTTAGTCTGATAACAGTTTAAACACACATTACTATTTTCGAAATTTTTAATTACTTTTTGCGAGTGAGGAACTTAACTGAAAAAAAGATAAATAGATAAATATGTGGAAAATATAAGGAAAGAGAAGAATTTATTTATAAATTGTTTCAGTTGACTTGGTTGTTTTGCCCTTCTTACCGCGTATAAATCTCTCAGAAGTAGTTTCGCTAATTGGGGTCTTAACTTGACTGAAACACGATAGTTCAAGCATGGTTTAAGGAGCTCGTGCCGTCCCTTCTCGCCCTTCATCATCATGACCGCCCCGACGGCTTAATAAAATCACTTGTTGTATGTCTTGCTGATCCGAGTCGACTCCGTGTCAGTGAGGGGCGGAGAGTCCCCTTGCTGCACAGCCGTATCGTAATCCCTAAACACCATAACGGAAGTGATCCCGTAACAGTCAAGGCACCAGCCGCTCGTGTCAAATGAAAACAATGCGTGCTCTGGAAATTAAAGCATTCACGGAAGTATAGCCATAAATACTTTATCTTCAACATATTCAAATTCCCCAAAGTTTCCGTTTGCTCTAGTTTGGCAATGCCGTCATCGAATTTTAGCAGTTGTACTTTGAAAATGAGCTCTTCATAAACCCAAACAGGTACAAATTGACGTTCCACATTTTGTTTGGATTCAATACACTCCAGGGCTATATATTGTAAAGGACCCAGGTTTGGAGAACATTAATTAAACGAATGCATTTAAATTTCAAATAACAATATAAAAAAACACACGAAATTGTAATATTTCATCTTCATACAGTATCCAGGTATGTCATTCAGTATAATAGCTTGAAGAAAGTTCCAATTGAAGTAATAGATTTGATAAGGATAACCATCCATGGTTTAACATGAACATGCGCATTTTGTATGTAAGGGTTGACATTTGAGTATACATCGACGAAATTATTTCAATGTTAGGCCATTTTTCTGTTGCTTTTCAAAGACCTAACAAAACTATTTTTTTATATTTTGTGTTTCATTTATTTTCTTTTTTATCTGAAATGATTTAGGAGAGTGATATACGTTAAATCTTATAGTGTGTCATGCCCCGACAATGTTACATTCACTTTCCAACACTTTTCAACAAATATCAGCTTTTCTTTGACACTCAGATTCAAGGTTGATAACTGTTACTTTGGTCAAGGGAAATAACTTTGCGGAATTGTTTTCGAAAAAAGTTTCGACGCGCTTGATTATGAAAGACATGCGCGCTGACTATTATCAAAAACTTCTCTGGCTTTACTAGACGACCATACCGTACGGTTTACTCATCATTGATAAACATTTTAATTCATACCCATATCATGGAGCTCTGATGTTCTGTTTTCTTAACAAAGTGATATTCAACACATCAATGCATGTTTAGGAGGTGAGAATAGATGAATCCAGGGCAAGAGCCACTGGGGAAAAAGGCCGCTGGAGAAAAAGACCAGTGGGGAAAATGCCCATGGGGAAAATGGCCTTGGGGAAAAGGCCACTGGGGAAAAAGTCCGTACACCAGAATGAATAGATACAGCCAGTGACAACATAATGGTTGCACACAAAACTGTCCAACCCTTACGTTGGACTAACACACTAAATTGTGTTGGATTAACGAGCTCTTGTTTTTATTTACCACTGCATGGCTTTTGCTGTCAGCATATCTTGTGTTGAAAGAACACAGACTTATGTAAATTGAAACCCCGTGTGAATATATATAAACGAATTCTACCATGCCCATTCCACTCAAACCGGGGCGAAATCCAAAGTTCATAGTCCACAAAATCAGTTAATGTTTCAGTCCTAATTGGATATAACTGCTGGGTTTTACCAAACTGGTACAAGCAGTACTTTCTGAAGTGATATTTCCTGGCCTCAAGTGTAATTTTATACGGTCCACATTTATGATGACTGGTGTGGACATATGACAACGGCATGTACAAAAATCTTGATCCTTATATCCTTAATTTCGTTTTTAGGAAACACTAACTTCAGTTCCTAATTTCATATTTCCCTAAATCATCTCTCTTTCAAGCAGTTCTTCAATTCTCAGTCAGGCATAATGTTCTACGACCTTGAATGTCAATTTACGAATCTCGTCGGATAATAATATATCATTAATTCATTAATCGTTATTTTTTTAAAACGTGATAAGGTGTAATCGAAATGCTGCATTTCTTAATTATTGTCAACTGTTTAGTATTTGGTTATAAACGAAACAATTGTGGATCATATTTTTCTTCATGATTTTTTGGCAATCCACTTGCCCTGTGGGAAAATGTGACAAAAAGACAACTAAGAAATGCTCAAGTTGGCATAGATGTACTAACCATAGCATGCTGGAATAAACTGGACGGACCAAGTAATAAATTGTTATACGAGCTCCATTTTTTAGTTAGCTTTAAAGGCCATGATTTCGGTGTCATTCTCTGGAGTACGACAATATTGTTTTCAGGTGTGAGCAAATTATTGTTCTTAACTGCGGGAAGTTGAAGCGACATCTGACGGACAGGTGGGGAACTGTGACCAAAGAACTGTGTTAGAGCCTGCCGATTTCGTATTCTATCCACTGCCTCAATGTGGCAGAACTTTACTGCAGCGTTACAATATTGTTAAACTCAGCGGGAATTAGAGTAACAATGCGCTAACGGAATTCTTCCTTAAGTATGAATGCTGTATAAACATATCAACCTCCCCTCAGATATCTGACGGGAACAATGAAACATTTCAGAAATTATCTTAAGTATAGGCTTATCCATCGGTGAAAAGTGCTGAGCGTTGATGAAAAAACGATTCAGGGATTAAATTTGAAAGTTAGGCTATAATAATATACATTAATTTAATTCAGAACTCTTTAATAATTTTACGGAATTTAGGTGAAATTCGTTGTTTTATGTCGTTTTACCCAGAAAATTGGTTTTTGCATAGGCCTACAAATCTGAACTCACTTATACCACAAGAGGTTTCTTTTTGAAATGTGGTCGTCGCTTTTGACATTTCCCATGAATATACATTTTTATCATCGCGTGTTTTCTTAGAATAACGTGGTTTATTTAATAGTTGCCATACAAAACTTCAGCTTGTTGTATACTGATACCATGTGAAGTAGCACCATGTTGTATACTGATACCATGTGAAGTAGCACCATGCCGGATACTCAGCCTGAATTGCAATAATTTCAAAGAATCGATGTCCAGATAACATACTATCCTTCCTTGTGTATATTTGTATGTTGGTTCACACCGGATTTTTCTTACTGTTGAATGTCGGCCCTGTTATTAGTTAAATCTCTGACATTGACCGAGAAGAATATGTCACAGGAAATGAAAAATGGTTTCAATTTTCTCAAGTTTTCTCTTCTTGTCTATAATTTTCAAATTTCTCGGAATTTCCCCCAAAAAACACCTTTTGGCATTGTGCTAAATAAACAGTGTACAAAACTTAGGAAAACAATGCGCTGCCACAGCGGCATGCCAATGAGTTATGAAGTCTGGACTGCATGTGTCCGGCCGAAGTGCACGCGCTTTATAACTGTACGCCCCCTACCGTGAAGAAAAGCAATCTACCGGAAGCTGGATGGCAAGTGGGCATACAACGCCTTATGTTATATTAACTGTGTGACCAGGTCGCGATTGAGTATGGATATTACAATTACATAATTATTTAATGGCCTCTTCGCACTCTACAATTTTGATGGATGTACTATGCGTGTTGTCGTTTCAACATCAAACAAAAAGATGAAGCGTTCGACACACTAGTTCCGCTAAAACAAAAATGATTTCTGTTAGAACTGATTAAAATTCATCTCTTAATCACGTGATGACCGATACAGATATCTTAAGATACTGCTGCTCTCGTCACTGCTCATTTGGGTTATACAATTTCATGCCTCGTATTTATCAAACTGACCAGATTCCATGTCCGCAATCTCGAAATTTAAAATAAATTACTGATTCAGATGTTGTACGTGGAT
This sequence comes from Hanleya hanleyi, assembly GCA_036873755.1. Taxonomy (NCBI): domain Eukaryota; kingdom Metazoa; phylum Mollusca; class Polyplacophora; order Lepidopleurida; family Hanleyidae; genus Hanleya; species Hanleya hanleyi. The sequence goes on along the minus strand of JAVTVY010043352.1, from coordinate 103,489 downwards.
TTCCCTATTCCCAATAATATGCATCTAACGTGCGACCATTTCCATGTCTCTATCTGATGAATATGCTGATTTTAGGACACTTAAGTGTCATATGGCGACTATGTTGAAATTGAATATAGTATATTTAGTAATGCAATTCACGGATACATCGAATCCAGAACGAAAGTGGTTACCTATAAATTTTAATTTGTAAAAGTGCCACGATAAGGAGGACTGCCTGAATCTGCCTTTGAGTCATGTTGTTCCACAACGGGACCATGGATATATTTGTCGCAACTTTGAATATTTGGGATATTTTAAACAAGAACGTTGAGAGAAATGCGTCCTTGAAGGCTTTGTTTCGTGATAAATTGTCTCAGGATTGAATCCGTTTTGTTGCGCAATTTTAGATGAAATTTGATTGGGTTTTGATCAATTTGGATCACATTTAGGATCGCCTTAAGAAATTGTGACCTACTTGAGCGAAAATTCACACAACATTTGTCGTCTTATTGTGAGAAATTAAACATGATCAACACAAATGTATATAAATATAAAATATTCATCAGAAAGCGTTTTTCTCTGGGAATTCAAGTATGTGGATATATTGATTGCGAGATTGACAGGTGTGAAGTTATTTCAGTTTAAATGCTCGTCTTTTCATGAAATGAGCCTCAATTCCCAATTTTCTTCTTTTTTTCCATTATGTTGTTGACTTTGCCGAGTAGAACAACCCTTCTACAAAATATGGGTGCCTCAGGGTTTTTTTAACATTTGGCTCAGATAATTTTCGGTGAATTTGTATGTGTTTTCAGTTTAACAAAATTGTATAAAATGTGCTGGTCAGATTAGGAACATTAATATCTCAGCAGTAACCAGCACACCATTTTAAATACTGATGCTTCATTTTTTTTTTTAAATTTCAAATTTGAAACACCCTGATGATGTTTTTCCAAAAATAAACGGTTTTTACTTATAAAAGTAATGGAATTAAAGGGATAAACAGAATAGGATCTATTCGCTTGAAGTGAATTGCCAGCTTGGAGGGTCCTCACTTAACCAGGCGAAAAAATTGTCACTCATAATAAGATTCAAACTCCGAACAGCGCATGTCAGCTGAACGACTATCGTCTGGCTACAAGCACTGCCCGCAGTCGAATGCTCTAGCACAGATCCGAAGACCAGGGAACACGTGGGTTTGTTACGATGGGACTAATCAGGCACATATGCAGCTCCCTATGCAAATAGATTCGTTGAGAATGGCGAGAAAATCAAGAATTTAACTTCTTTTTCGGTGTAAGCTATTTATTAAATACTTTTGGGATATATTTGCTTGATGAAACAAAGGCTTTCAGCGGAAAGAAGGAAGGTATATATTGCGGAGTAATCTCAACGCTGAGAGCGTGTTAACGATATTTTCAATTGCGAGCAGTGCTTGTAGCCAGACGATAGTCGTTCAGCTGACATGCGCTGTTCGAAGTTCGAATAAGATTTTGAAGGCTAAATTTGCGAGTAATTATAAGCAAATATGTGTTCTTCAAAATAATCTCACATGAAGAAAGAATCGATATAATACTAAAGATACATGTAATTACAAAAATGGTCAATTTTGATCCCCCGGTGGATTACAAGCCCTTTATCTTTATGTCTTCTTGTATGTCTGCAGTTTCAGAAGCGGACACATTATGACTTACTGTAAGCTAATGTCTTTTGTATATCTTGTAAGCGAACTCAGAATCTACCTTATGTAAGTCATTCGTGGTAATGAAATAACCTACATATCATCACCAGAAAAATAAACACGAGTACCATGCAAGCAAACTGTACCAAGATACCCCTGCCAAAAGTGCGCTAGGTATAATGTACTAGTCGAGTCTTTGACACGTGTGACGTGTGGGCCGTATCATCTTTATGACTTGTCTCGGGCCATTCTGGTTATATAAAAATGAAAGTTTGCTTATTTTTCTTCTAGATAAACCTCGTATACCCATGTGGTAGGTCTTACGTATCAGGCAAACGTCTATATGGTCTTATTATATATGATATCAGCGGTCGTCGGATATTAGGGCGTTACCATTCAGTCAGACATATCCCTCGGGATCTTATAAGTTATTCCAAATGTCGACCCACCGGTCATTATTTGTATTATCCAATGGCGCCTATCCCAAATGATATTGGAAAAAACGTTATCTGGGCTATCATATTGATAAGTTGGACATATTTCTTATGAGACATGATGAGGATATTTCATATGATATCACAATATATTTTTGCTATTTTCCTCTATTGTGCACCTAAAAATCTTAAAAATACATATTCGATCAGGTTTTTAGAACTATAGATAGTTGGTGATTGAAGTGGGTTTATGTTTACAAAATATATAAACAATAAATCTGAATCTAATTCAAAGAAATGTTCTGACGCACTTTTCGCCTCAAGGTTATATCACGTGTTCAAATCTAACGACCAGTGAAATTCACCTGTCTTACAACCGAAATTGAAAATACCACAGATACTACGCAGGCGTGCCATATAAGGACTTTAAATTTTATTCACATCTTCATAAAGGCAACTGATTGGCCACGATGGGTTTTGGGATAAACAGACACACACACACCACATTAAATGGAACGGCTAGAGCCAAAGAGAATACGAAACGGGAAATCTGTTGCGCCTATGACAATGGTCTTTTAATTGAAGAACACACGTCTGCATTTAAACAACAGTCCGTGTGTGTGATGGGGATGGAAGGGAGTGTAGAAGAATGTTCAGCGATAATTTTGTCTCAGAAACGATGTGATGGATCACGGTTGTCGGATTTGACGACATGATAGTAAACCTATACAAATCATTTTGTTAAAACTAACAATTGTCCTTCATGTACATTGACAAAAACAAGGAAGAGCAGACATCTGGTGGCTGTTCTATTTGAACGTACATATATCAGATTGGCTATTCTATCTTTCTGTCTGAACGTGCAGATAGTATATTGCCGTTTCCATCCAAGTACGAATCAACTTATTCTCGTATGACTCAACTAACTGGTTGTTCCACCTTTCCGTCTGAAGGAACAGATTCGGATTTCTATTTGAATGAAAATATATTTCCTTGGCTGTTCTATCTTCCCAGCTTTATGAATAGATATCACATTGGCTGTTCTATCTTCCCATCTGTATGGACAGATATCATATTGGTTGTTATATCTTCCAAACTCTGTGAATATATATCATATTGGCTGTTCTAACTTTCCATCTTTATGAATAAATATCACATTGGCTGTTCTATCTCCCCATCTGTATGAATAGATATCACATTTCTGTTCCATCTTTCCATCTGTATGAATAGATATCATATTGGCTGTTCTGTCTCCCCATCTTTATGAATACATATCACATTGGCTGTTCTATGTTCCCATCTGTATGAATACATATCATATTAGCTGTTCTATCTTCCCATCTCTATGCATATATATCATATTGACTGTTCTATCTTCCCATCTGTATGAATAGATATCATATTGTCTGTTTCGTCTTCCCATTGTATGAATAGATATCATGTTGGCTGTTCTATCTTCCCATCTGTATGAATACATATTATATTGTCTGTTCTATATTGCCATTGTATGAATAGATATTATATCGGCTGTTCTATCTTCCTAGTTATATGAATAAATATCATATTGACTGCTCTATCTTCCCATTTGTATGTATACATATCATATTCGCTGTTCTACCTTCCGAACTCTATGAATAGATATCATAGTGGCTGTTCTATCTTCCCATCTGTATGAATAGATATCATAGTGGCTGTTCTATCTTCCCATCTGTATGAATAGATATCATATTGGCTGTTTTATCTGCCCATCTGTATGAATAGATATCATACTGGCTGTTCTATCTTCCCATCTGTATGAATAGATATCATAGTGGCTGTTCTATCTTCCCATCTGTATGAATAGATATCATATTGGCTGTTTTATCTGCCCATCTGTATGAATAGATATCATACTGGCTATTCTATCTTGCCATCTGTATGAATAGATATCATAGTGGCTGTTCTATCTTCCCATCTGTATGAATAGATATCATACTGGCTGTTCTATCTTGTCATCTGTATGAATAGATATCATAGTGGCTGTTCTATCTTCCCATCTGTATGAATAGATATCATAGTGGCTGTTCTATCTTCCCATCTGTATGAATAGATATCATACTGGCTGTTCTATCTTCCCATCAGTATGAATAGATATCATAGTGGCTGTTCTATCTTCCCATCTGTATGAATAGATATCATATTGGCTGTTTTATCTGCACGTATGTATGAATAGATATCATATTGGCTGTTTTATCTGCCCATCTGTATGAATAGATATCATATTGGCTGTTCTATCTTCCGAACTGTATGAATATATATCATATTGGCTGTTCTATCTTCCCATGTATAAATAGTTATCATATTGGCTGTTCCATTTTCCAATCTGTGTAAATAGATACCACACCGGCTGTTCTATCTTCCCATCTCTATGAATAGATATCATATCGGCTGTTCTATCTCCCCATCTGTATGAATACATTACAAGCGTCTAGTCCGTCATTCTTAATTCAGCCGTCGTCCATTAAAGAATATCCGCGTCCATAATCCAAAGACCTATTCCATATTCCATATAACAGTATTAGCACCAAATTCAAAAAGACAATCATAGTATACATAAACATAGGTTTCCTGCAAGAGAGAAGCGATCAACAGTTAATAATACATATCATATTATCTGTTCCATCTTCCCTTTGTATGAATAGATATCATATTGACTGCTCTTTCTCCCCATCTGTATGAATAGATATCAAACTGACTGTTCAATCTTCTAATCTCTATAAATAGATATCACATCGGCTGTTCTATCTCCTCATCTCTATGAATAGATATCATACTGACTGTTCAATCTTCTCATCTCTATACATAGATATGAGATTGGCTGTTCTATCTTCTGAAATCAATGAATATATATCACATCGGCTGTTCTATCACTCCATCTGTATGAATAGATATCATACTGATTGCTCAATCTTCTCATCTCTATAAATAGATATCATATTGGCTGTTCTATCGTATTGGCAGTTATATCTCTTCATCTGTATGAATAGATATCATATTGACTGTTCTATCTCTCCATCTGTATGAATAGATATCACATTGGCTGTTCTATCTTCCCATCTGTATGAATAGATATCACATTGGCTGTTCTATTTCCCCATCGCTATGAATATATATCATATTCTCTGCTCTATCTTCCGAACTGTATAAATAGATATCATATTGGCTGTTCTATCTTCCCATCTCTATGAATAGATATCATATTGGCTGTTTTATTTCCTCATCTGTTTGAATAGATATCACATTGGCTATTCTATCTCCCCATCTGTTTAAATAGATATCACATTGGCTGTTCTATCTCATCGTCGCTATGAATAGACATCATACTGACTGTTCAATCTTCTCATCTCTATGAATAGATATCATGTTGGCTGTTCTATCTTCGGAATTGTATGAATATATATCATACTGGCTGTTCTATCATCCCATCTGTATGAATAGATATCATAATGGCTATCTATCTTCCGAACTGTATGAATAGATATCACATTGGTGGTTCTATCTTCTGATGTGTATGAATAGATATCATACTGGCTGTTCTATCTTCCCATCAGTATGAATAGATATCATACTGGCTGTTCTATTTTCCCATCTGTATGAATAGATATCATACTGGCTGTTCTATCTTCCCATCTGTATGAATAGATATCATAAGGGCTATCTATCTTCCCATCTGTATGAATAGATATCATATTGGCTGTTCTATCTTTCGAACTGTATGAATAGATATCATATTGGCTGTTCTATCTTCCTATCTCTATGAATATATATCATACTGGCTGTTCTATACCCCATCTGTATGAATAGATATCATATTGGCTGTTCTATCTTCCTATCTCTATGAATATATATCATACTGGCTGTTCTATACCCCATCTGTATGAATAGATATCATAGTGGCTGTTCTATCTTCCCATCTGTATGAATAGATACCATACTGGCTGTTCTATACCCCATCTGTATGAATAGATATCATACTGGCTGTTCTATCTTCCGAACTGTATGGATAGATATCATATTGGCTGTTCTATCATCCTATCTGTATGAACTAATATCATAGTGACGGTTTCATGTTCTCATCTCTATGTATAGACGTCATATGGGCTGGTCTACGTATAACATTCTGTCTGACTAAATAGAATGGCTGTTAGATCATTCCCCCAGCAAAACAGATAGCAGATTGGCTGTTCCATCTGGACGAATATTCATTAGATTGACGATTCCATTTGGACGAAAAGGTGTTTGATTGGCTGTTCCAACTTCTCGTCTGAATGAGCAGATTAGCCGTTATATCTTCCCGTTTGGACAAACAGATCATCTTCCTTTTATCCGTGTCATCAAATAGATTATAGCTACACTGGCAGAAATACACACGGTTGTTATGCATAAACGTCTCCAGGAAACAAAGGATGTAGTGTATGATATGGCTTGACTGGTTATAATTAGTTACGTTACTCTGGCAAAGGTATGGCTAACACGGCATATGACAAATACATATGGTATGTATGGTCGGGAACAGATTATCTAAACGAGAAATATAATGTGTTTTTCCTCTAAAAAATACAAACCTGCAAGTATGTTAGGCATTATCATAGTGTGTGGTCTAACACTTTCCCGTGACTCCGTATTGTTTTTTGTGCCATGTTTGCTCGCTTTTGTAGCATTGCATATTTCCGAGGGATTATTAGCGTCATAATATGTTTACGTTAGCCCCATGTTGTCCAGATAGAGATTTTGAGAGAATCACCATCATTCTATTGTAAATATATACTGTGCTGTATGCATGGTTTTTCAGTCATTGTGAAATTATACATAATGTCAACGACGCGTGCACATATTTTCGCGTTCAAAAATGTCCTGGAAACATTTCTACCCTTCACAATTGGATTTTTCACATTACTGCTCGTACCCCTCTTGTGAGTGCACCGATGAAGAAATGTGAAGCCAGTGAGCATACATGTATATGTAAGACTGTTTTGACCGAAGGCATAGATCAATCTGCTCGAGAGTCGGGCGGAACCTCGCATAATGTTAACTAGGGAAGGTGTTATCCATAGTGATCATGCTTTTCGGCAGTTTAGTTTCTGAAATTCCACTGAAAAGTTTCTGAAATGAGTATATTTGCATGAATGTAACATGACTGTCTCAAGCGTATGAAATAAATCATAGCCTATTCCGGAAAGGGTATATATCATTCCCTGAATCACTGCCGCTCTTTAAAGTCGCCGGTATGAAAATATACTTCTGGTTTACGAAAGGACACAAAATTAGTTTATATAATAGATTGAAAAACTAAACACTGTCCATTTTAATTAGTCGCAGCTTGTACAATATTAAACATTTATAAACAGGGCTCTACAGAATGATATAATATTTCACGTTTCAAAGAACTTTATCATTCTTTCCATATTAAATGTCATAATACTTGTTTGTTTTACCGAGGCACAATTGCACACGATGGCGTCATAATATATGGATGTTCTGGCGGACAAAGGTCAATAAATCCGTATACGATCACCTCCAAATTGGCCATTTTACACGAATGCACTGTTTCACGGCCCTGTCATTCGAGAATGATGAGACTTAGTGCCTTGAAACTAAAGTACACAATATAATGTATATGCCAACTGAACAACTGTATAATGTTCATGCCAACTGAACAACTTCTTGTGTATGTAATATTTTATTGTATACGTAATATTTTATTTTTGGCACTTCTACCGCACCTGTTCTTGGGCCATTTACCCATCTAAACATACGTGGTCCTTAAAATGGACAGACTTTAGTCCAAATATTTGTTTGAAAACGAAGGGCATACCGCTTTATATGTTTTATATATGAGCCGATAGCTCCTGTGTGCATTATATAGTTAATATTTTAGAATAATGAATCGGTTAACTAACTGCGGGGCCGTTGGTACTGACCGGAGGTTCCCTTCATCATTGCGCCTCTTGTGGAATGAGGTGGATTAATTGTGTATACAGGTTTCTTGTTTCTTCTTCGTCGTTTTCCTCTTCCGCCATTTTGCTGTCCATCGGATAAATTTAGAATGCCTTCGTCAGTCAACTTTAAAATTGTTGTGCATATTTCTCCTGTCTGTGGGAAGACAGCGCTTCATTTTCAGCTCTGGCCGAAACTGAACCATTGGTAAAGTGGCTGTCAGTGTTGGGGGTCAAAATAATGGCTGTCCATTGGTTCAGTTTATTACCTCTGTGCTGATGTTGTATATTCTCATTTGCCTCTATAGGATATTCAGTGATTGGTTCACAGCCATGGCTCAGTAATACTCATTCATTCATGTCTGCACTGTGGCCATATAACTTAGTGGATGAGTGGTATATGTATACATATAACTTAGTGGATCAGTGGTATATGTATACATATAACTTAGTGGATGAGTGGTATAGGTATACATATAACTTAGTGGATCAGTGGTATATGTATACATATATCTTAGTGGATCAGTGGTATATGTATACATATAACTTAGAGGATCAGTGGTATATGTATACATATAACTTAGTGGATCAGTGGTATATGTATACATATAACTTAGTGGATCAATGGTATATGTATACATATAACTTAGTGGATCAGTTGTATATGTATACATATAACTTAGAGGATCAGTGGTATATTTATACATATAACTTAGTGGATCAGTGGTATATGTACACATATAACTTAATGGATCAGTGGTATATGTATACATATAACTTAGAGGATCAGTGGTATATTTATACATATAACTTAGCGGATCAGTGGTATATGTACACATATAACTTAGTGGATCAGTGGTATATGTATACATATATCTTAGTGGATCAGTGGTATATGTATACATATAACTTAGAGGATCAGTGGTATATGTATACATATAACTTAGTGGATCAGCGGTATATGTATACATATAACTTAGTGGATCAATGGTATATGTATACATATAACTTAGTGGATCAGTGGTATATGTATACATATAACTTAGTGGATCAGTGGTATATGTATACATATAACTTAGTGAATCAGTGGTATATGTATACATATAACTTAGAGGATCAGTGGTATATGTATACATATAACTTAGTGGATCAATGGTATATGTATGCATATAACTTAGTGGATCAGTGGTATATGTATACATATAACTTAGTGGATCAGTGGTATATGTATACATATAACTTAGTGGATCAGTGGTATATGTATACATATAACTTAGTGGATGAGTGGTATAGGTATACATATAACTTAGTGGATCAGTGGTATATGTATACATATATCTTAGTGGATCAGTGGTATATGTATACATATAACTTAGAGGATCAGTGGTATATGTATACATATAACTTAGTGGATCAGTGGTATATGTATACATATAACTTAGTGGATCAATGGTATATGTATACATATAACTTAGTGGATCAGTGATATATGTATACATATAACTTAGTGGATCAGTGGTATATGTATACATATAACTTAATGGATCAGTGGTATATGTATACATATAACTTAGAGGATCAGTGGTATATTTATACATATAACTTAGTGGATCAGTGGTATATGTACACATATAACTTAGTGGATCAGTGGTATATGTATACATATAACTTAGTGGATCAGTGATATATGTATACATTTCTCCCATAGATAAATAAACTTTCACAGTGTCAGTGGTCTTACAGATTTTAGAATCACTGACTAGCTGAATATGAATGTTTAAAGTTCGACCTTCTCATTCTACCCCCAAAAAAAATTTCGGAGAAGAAAATCAGAACAACTTCACCGATTTTTCCCTATTCCACGAAATGTTGCTTAATTTATATAGACAATGGAATTATAACAGCTCAACGGATTCTTTCCAAATTTGGTATGTGGATATCACGCGAGAAGATGTCGTTTCGATTGTTTTGAAATTTGGTTTGTGGATGTCTTGTCACAAAATCTCACTTGAAATTGCATTCATTTTCACACATACTCATTAAAGGTGCCACCTGGAGACCGAATTGAAATTTTCTTTCTGCACTATAAAATTAGAATGAACTAACAGATTCTATAAAATTGTCTGTAATAAACTTTGAATTTCTTAACGCATTCTTTCCATTTGGTACATGTATATGTGGATATCATGCCACGAGATGACGTCACCTGGAATCGCTTTCCATCCATATATGCATATAGGTGGCGCCACCAAGGACTAACTTGATGTTTCATTTCTGGACTCCAAACTTAGAACACCTTAATGTACATGTATATTCTTTCCACATTTGGTATATGGGTATCTTATCGCAATATGACACTCTGTATTGCGTTCCTTTCACATCGAGGCTACATCCATATGTGGTATGACAGGACAACTTCTCACAGAGTGCAATTACATTGACTTATCGAATTATTTGGTATGTGAATACCTTGCCACAATATACTATTTGGATTACTATTTCTAGAAATAATGAATGTTTCCGTTACTCCATGCTCAAATGGTATGCTTCGTAGATCGTACTCGACCGACTGTATCTAGGTTATAATCCCATTTATTCCATGGTTTATTTGAACAGTTTTGGAGAGAATGGGTTCTTTTTCTCAACAATATAATTTGAAAAATCGACAGTGAAATGATCTGGGGAGTGACGCTCAGGGTTCATCTTTTTAATATATATACTACTGCTAATGATTTTCGGGTAAGTTCTTAAGACTGAATTTACGATGCCATTTTCCTTCATAAATGCATCACCATCACTTACCAGATTTGCTCGAATTGCCTAATTGTCGTGTCACTGATAATTTTCACCGCAGCACCTGCTTAATTAGAGCGCGTGAGTTTCTGTCACTCAATCAACACTTCGACACAATGAACAATCTTTTTGGTGGCAAAACTGTTACCAATGTGAAAAGAAATGATTTACCAGTTTCTGTTCGACGTGGGTGTAATCATCTGTTGAACTTCCGTCTTGGAATGCCCGGTGCTATATCCAATTGAGCCTAATAGTATATGTATAATTTCAGGTTCAAATCATGAGAAGCTCTTTTTTTGTACCCTGTTCGATATATTTTGACATTAGCGAGAGGAACAAATAAATTTATCAGCACCGGGATTCGAATCAACTGACTGAAAACGTTGTTACGTTAATTCCCCTAATAATTCCATCACCAAAAATGGCAAAGATGGCCTAAATTTGGAAATATTCTTCATGGCATCAGCTACAAAGTGTCACATTTTGTCATTATATGACTTTTCTTCAATTTGAATCAAGAATGGGAATGTTACTTTTTCTCTGTGCTTGAATAACAGAGTTGAAAGGTGAACTTCCTCTGATTGAATTATTAGGGGAATTACCGTAATAGAGCACGGCTGAAGATTCAATGTGGGAATTGGAGTGATAATGGATCGGGTGGGAGGGATGTCTATATCTAATGTTGAATATGATGCCTGTATAATCAATTGTTTTTTGACAATAGTTTGCTAAGTAATTATTCCAACAACGTCCAACGCCTAGGTAGGCATGGTTGATTGGATAGCCTTAAAATAAATTACAGAATATAGTTGTCTGTTTTGTTGTTGTTTTTTTTAGATATAATAGATTATGCTGATTTCTCAGTATTTTAATCTATGCGAATAAAGTGATTACAGGTTGACCACATACTTTACATGTTATTGAAATAGCTGACTCATTTTCCCCATTGCTCGTTTTAACGAGTCTGATATCATGACCGCTTCATCAACGCTTGGCCGCCCGTGACGTCCTGCCTTCATGTAAGACACGCGCCTCCAAATAGGGTTACGAGGGTTAATGAAATGGTTGTTAATCGGTGTTTGACCGGGTTGCGAACTTCGGTTTCAAGGTGTTAATATCCCCTCAATTTATGAGCAGTTATTTTACGTACAGCCTTTATAACAACAGATGTTAGCTGACTTATCATTCCATGACAAAAAGGAGTACAGCGATTGAATGTCGTCGTGGCGCCACGCGCCGCCTCAGCAGGGGTTGACACGCGCCACGGGAAGCGACACATTAAAGACCCCAAACGTGTGACTGCAATCAGAGGCATCAATAGATCACAACAAGTTGTTTATTGCAAGCAGACAGTAACGTTGTAAATTATTAGAGAAGTTTGCAGGAAAACCAAGTATTTTACCGTGCTTGATAAACAGAGACTGCATGGCAGCTTGATAATTGATGCGCGCGTCCATTCGTTGCTTCTTTCCGTTTTCGAACCAAACAGATTTAACACCCACATAAAGTGAAACTAGAGACTTTAGCATTATTCTATCATTGTGAGTTGGAGGTAGAAGTTGTTCCGTCAGAATCAGACCTCAGTATTCTCGCGTACAGCTTACTTGTAAGAACAAATCAGGATTTACTGTAAATGTAGTTAGAACTCTTCAGGAGAAGACGATCGCGTCGTACGTAATTGTTTCCCAACTTGTTTCCCAACTGAATAGTTGTATCTTGCACCTTTACAAGTAAAGCCTGATACAAAACCTTGACACAAATCTGCTTCAAATATGTTGGCAGCGTTTGTATTTCTAGATATGGAATTTAATGTTCCTGTTGTTTAACTTACCTCTTGCCTTTCAGTTGGAAATGAGAAATTTCAGCCGATGGAACTTCTGAAACTTATAGTTTACACTTTCACTTAGAAATTAGATTTTTTTTTTTTTTTTTTTTAACTTCGTGCAATTTTTCAATTCAAAACTTATTCTTTGTTTGTTTTGCAGACCCCTGGGTTTGGAGTCCGGAAAACGTTCGTTCGTGGTTGGACTGGGCGGTGAAGGAATATAACCTGTTGGAGGTGGATCTTAACCAGTTTGTCTTGACGGACGGTAAAGTTTTGTGCCGTATGTCTCGAGACGATCTCGCCAGGCTGGTCAACCCTCAGAATGCTGATGTCTTACTAAGTCATCTCAACTTCCTTAGACAATGTAAGTCTTGTTTTCTGGGCGTCTTACTATTCATTTATCACAAAGCTATTATATAAACGGTATTAGATTTTTTGTTATGATTACCCTACGCTGCAGAGAGTAGTATGCTATGTACGCTGCATGGGTGGTAATACCAGTGAAAGCACAAAATATATTATCCAATGTTTTGCAGGGTGTTGTATGATATGATCTAAAACGAGTTGAATAATCGGACGAAAACTATATTTTATTATGTTACAAATACAAATATAATATATATTGGTTCAGATGTATACTCAAATTTACTCTTTTAATACTCGTTCAAATCTGTTAATTTGACTTTTCGTTCAGATCTGTTAATTTAACATTAATGTGAACGGATCTTCCAAAGAGAGGAAATTGGGGACAGACATAAAGAAATCTAATTCATGTTGTTATGTTTTCTTATTATGATTTTCTTTCAGCTTTTATACCACCTCATTCAGACGAAGTGGATCGCTCCATTTATCAACAAGGCATGAGACCAGCAATTGAGCCCGGGATCAAACCGGAACCATTCTCCTTACCACTGGATCCGATAGACCAGTCGTACAGATACCCCAAACAAGGTGAGCTATATTCGTCTTTAAAATGGTTATATAAGTTAGAGCAGTGCATGTGTGTGGACGTCGCTCACAAGAGCTTTGGGCTGGTCAGTTATTAATTATATGTTATGCTACCCTCCCTCCATTCTTATAAAGGAAATGCACTTGACATTCCAGGTTTTCTTTGAAAAACTTTCGTCCAAAAGCGTTAATCGTTGAAGACCCTCGTCCAAAAGCGTTAATCGTTGAAGACCCTCGTCCAAAAGCGTTAATCGTTGAAGACCCTCGTCCAAAAGCGTTAATCGTTGAAGACCCTCGTCCAAAAGGACGTTGTGTTTCTGCTCTAATTTCGCCTTCTTTCGACTGTAGAGAGTTTAGAAGGATGTGAACAATATGCCCATGTCATACATCACTATCGGCCAATGAAATCGCGTGAAATCGACTCATTGATGGGCCTCCGCTAAATTGAAATGAAACGGTTAAACGAGCGAGAGCTATGCTGTTTTCAAGAATATATTTACGTAATTAAAAGAGACCGATAGAAGAGTTTAAGGTAGCGGGAGACCTAGCCAAAGGCTCAATATACACCTCTTATCTTCTTGCTTAATTACTCGACAAGCTGTTAACCAATTTTATCATATTATATATTTTCTGAAAGCTGTTTTTGTGGAGAAACTGGATCTTATTATTATTTCGCAATTACTCTAAATACTAAATACTCTACACAACTTTGAACAGTAATATTTTCGAAAAGTATACCCAATTTTTCACAGCACATATCTTATACATGCTTGGTGCAAATTTATTGGAATTCAAGGCACATATTATTAGCTATCTGAACTAGTAAACTGTGCCACAATTTTAATAATTTCGTCATAGATGTGATTTTATTCAAGTTTATTTTTAAAAAAATGCTAAAGTTAGTAAAACGCGAATATCTAAAAAAAACTAAAACGAACTTAGAAAATTTGAAGCAAAGTCGACTAGTTCTATATATGCTAAATAAAATTTGAAAATTTCAAGTCTTTAGGCCGATAAGTGTGGAAGTTATCAGAGTTGAAAACTCTAGGCCCATACCAAATTCAAAACGGAGAAACCGGCAGAAAACCGAAGTCGAGTACATCTGTGCGACGTTATTCATGGTGGACGTTGGGGTAGAAAACAAGAGCCGAAAATCTTTTTCGGAACGATGATTGACCGTTTTGAACGATGATTGTCCGTTTTGAACGAGGATCTTTGGACAGAAACCTGTCATGTCACGTGCCTTTTCTTTCAGTATAAGATTCGAGTGAGGGTACATTTTTTAATTATCATACCATTATTACTAATAGTACTGACCTTTGCCAAACCTGATATGTCAATAAACTCAGATATAAATATCACGGAATATTATATCCCTCATCAGCGCTATATAATCTCGTGCGAATTTCAAACTACATCTCTTAGCCAATCAGGGAGAAGCAACTTTAAAATAACGTCCCATGTAATTACACGCATGAGAACGTAGACACAAATATTAAACAATATAATATCCAAATAAAGTATCATGTCTAGACCTGGCTCTTCGTCAGTAAGGATTGCTCTCGATCTGGGGGTTTTTTTTGTCTGTTTTTTTTATTGTCGAGCGAGAGGGAATACTATAAGACGGTCGTCTCGCGGAAAGATTGTAAATATCCGTGAACGGAATACCAGTCAATTTCAAATTGAATAGGCAGAATTGTCGTGATTAGCTTATTGAGGGATCTCGGAGAATATCGGCAAACAGCTCCATGAATTGTTCATAGCTTTATCACTTGATGGTATTTTTCCGATACACCATCTTGGTTTACCTAGATTGTCCAGTGTGGTGCCTCGTGATGTCATGTGTAACCCATCTTATATATGTGCGCTAGTGACAGCACAAGAGTACCTTGTATTTTTCTGTATATAAGCAGGTGTATGATTTTTTCTTAGTGTCTATCTATACACAAACTTTGTTGTCTCGTTCTCGAGCCGCCTGTCTTATTGTGAGCTTTAACTTTAAAATGCCACCGTACAGCGATCACCAATTGTGTTTGGTATTTCCGGCACAATTTGCGCTGAAATGGCTTTTAACACAGACAGTTTTCAGAAATCGACACAATTTCATGTTGAAATCAACATTTCCGCACAAAGTCGTGTTGAGTAAAGAGGCTGACCAGGGTTAAACTTGGAACTTGACTTCCGGTGAACACTGATTGGCCATTATACCTGACCGAACCAGAAATGGTTTAAGTTGTATTTTGAAACGTGTCTATAATATTTTACTCTTAAAAATATCAAAGACACATTTCCAAACTACAATAAGAAAAAATCTGGGCCATTTTAATTGGCCGCCTCTAAAATTCGCCATGATGGTGTATGACATTTTCAGGCCGTCATATCTTGAATAAATGGTGGGGAATCTGTATATCTGACGGTAGGAGGTATACAACCTGATGCCATGAGAATGTCGATCATAGGCCCACTATGGACCTGAGGAAGAGGCTATTGTTTCCTGGAATAGAACAGAGACTGTACAATGAACGGTCTCTGGTTAGAATCATCCTCAACTTATCTGGGATCTCTGGTGACAGCTTTCAAAAGACATGGACTCCATATTTTTTTTATTTCTTTTTATTTATTTATTCAATATATTTATACAGGGTAGCCCAACTCAGCCTAAGTGGCTGCTTTCCAGTGGGGCCCTGTTACATACATCACAGTCATACAATTATAACAATAGCATAAATATTAAAACAAATGAGCAAGAAAACAGGTAGATAACAAAGTAAGAAGATGAATAGATAAATAAATGATCTTGGGTAAAAAAAAAATAAGATATTAAATGAATGATAAACTTAGGATAAAAACTGCTGTATGACATTTCGCTTAAATGCGTTAAGAGATGGGCTATTACGTAAGGAAGCAGGTAAAAGATTCCATAAATGGGCAGCTTGGTGTTTAAACGTTCTCTGCTTTGTTAAAGTCATAGCCCTTTCTACATATACATGGTTCGCAACAGCTTGTCTTGTATTTCGGTGGTGAATATCAGTTACATAGGTAAAATAGTTCCTGAGGTACATTGGCATATCACAGTTGAGGAGTTTAAAAACGAAAGTACATTTGTGCATTTTAAAACGCTGCTCGCACGACATCCCTATTGGACTATTACTAGATCATGTGACTTCTGAATAGATCATGTAACTAGTAAAGCCTCACTGGCAGATTCGAAAACAAACAATGAAGTCCCTGGGATTATATAACTTATACATAATCAATGTTGAAACTGATAATTTGTGATTTTATAGATTCATGGGTAATGACTGACAGTAAATTCGACTTAAATTTGGAGTCCGCAGTGTATAATTTGCCGATCGACGGTTCATGCGTCCGCGCAACCTCCAAACACGGTTATCTCTTCTTCTGCCATCTTTCATCCGACAAAATGGGAGACAACCGTGTTCCTGTCCTGTGTTCGGAGGTTGGCGTCCGCGTTACTGTTTGGTTTGAGTCAAAAACTAGGCGATTCTGGCGTCACGTCTAAGATTTATAGGAAATTCATATTATACGACTCTCCGAGAGTAAATCAGACTCATTTGTAGATTTTCGCTTGGAAGTTTGGAATGGGATTTACGCTACCTTTCGCCTACGTATGAGCATACCCTGATTATCAAATCGTAAAACTTTTCTGGGGAACACCTCGCAGAGTTTTACGATGAGAGATGGAACTGAACTGTTAAACAGGCTAATCAGCCAAATCAGCAGGTTGATATACCCAATATAAGTTAGCAGGTTGATATACCCAATATAAGTTAGCAGGTTGATATACCCAATATAAGTTAGCAGGTTGATATACCCAATAAGTTCTGAATATGAGAATAACCCATTGTGCAGTATACACTGCCACTGGACGGCTCACTAAGCTACAAGAATTGTATCGTATAATGCAGTTATTTTACGGCGTCCCCTTGGAAGGTTTTTTACATGCGGACGTATTTATTATATCGATTCGATCAACCTGCATGCTTGTGGGATAACCCCTGATTATCTCCCTTCGTCCAGTATACAATTCCAGGCGATACAGAATTACCTCCCTTGCATAGTAAAGCTGGCTTTCACAAAAATAGCTCCAGAGTAAAAATGGTTTAACCCAGAGAGATTATTCCTTGAAGTTGTGTGTTCAAATATTGGTTCAAAATCAATCCTTCCTCACCACACGCACAACTCCCACTGGTAGGGTCTGGAAAGTATATGTAAACTATCAGCACAAGGCCAATCTTGTTTAACTGTTTACCGATACATAATGCTCCTTTCTGACTCGTATCATGTCATACACGTATCACATGATACAATTAGAACAGATAAACAAATGCCAGAGTTTTACATTCATGAAGTATACGGATTAAAAAAAATACGCGCAAACCCCTTCTCGATAATGTCGTACATGATCTGTCATGAATACTATTAAATATTCTATACCACAGTTTTCTGTTTTTTAATGAATTCCTTCTTCATACCCCCACCCCAAACTCACACACTTCTCTTGCTGTTTGTGGTATACGCCCGTGGGGCTTTCAGTGTGGATGCTGCTATCCAACAATCGATCAGTTTTTATTCAGTTAGTATGGAACACCACCGCTCTCTCTACTCCACAAACTTGGCCCCATAAACATATTTCGTTTACAGGATTTTACCAATTAAAAACAATCTACAAACGTTAATACAAATCGTTAATACAAAATGATGGTTTGTTGATCAATTGAAACATATGGTTGACAAACTTAGTCGGGACTATATCCAATTATGTGTAGGATAACACTTTCTTTAAATACCCGTACTAAAGATCAGATCCATGAGGGACTCGGACCCGCGCCCTTATTTGCCACCAAATCGCCAACAGTAAATGGAAGCTCTCTAAACCACTCGGCCTCCTCATCTTCCTCAAAGACAAAATTCGGTGATGGGAGTTTAGATTGCTTCAATACTACCCCCCACCCCCGATAGAGTGAATAATGTCCCAGATTTTAAACCTGACATAAGATTTCTACGAATGCATTTTTTTAATTAGTTTTCGGGTGATATCGTTTTCAACTGACCCATCTAGCACTAGTATATACCAAAAAATGTCATACTTAATACAGTTGGATAAAAATGTTGCCACTTTAAAACGGACATAAATATATATATATTAATCAGTCATGTTTTTGGACGAACACAACTTTTATCGGTAATTCAACATTATAGGATTACAAGTTTTTTCGTCACAGTCCGGAATATGGCTAGCGTTAAAAGGTTCTCGTAACCTCTAAACTATTCTATTACCTGTTGTATTTTTATCCTTTTTTCACTTTAATCTTCCGCCTTGTGTCGGGTAATAGTAAACATTGCAAGGTGTGAAAGGCACTTCCCACCAAGGGCTACAGCTACTTGAATGTCGAGAGCTTGAGTTGACAACAGGCTTTTCAGCACTATGAACTCGTTTATTTACTTCTCTCATCGAGTTATATCGCCACTTCATTGTGAAAGTTGTATAAATCGGTGTTTATTTGGAAGAAAATGGCGAGTTGAGAGGGCAATTTCGTAGTTAATAGACAGGTTCTTTAAGAATCCTGGTCTTTTATGCTGAATAATCCCTACCAATGACATTACCTTTTGTAATATATCCATACTATACTCTATGCTACCACTCTGTCGTTAAAGAAATCGGTTAAATGTTTGCAGAACTTATTGGTGTATTCTAGTTGAGTCTGTCACCTCTGTGTGACAATTGTGTTCAATAGCCGCTTATTTATCTGCTTGAAATCAACGCGTATGGATAGTCTCTATAGTTTGACGTTTATATTTAGACACAGTAGAACTATATCTTATTACATCTTATAGTCCAGACAAAATAATTCAATCCTTAATTTACACAATATAATATTATGTGTGAATATTGGTCCAAAGTAGCTAAACCAAAGTAGTTTTTTTTTATTATCACTGAATGGCTGTTTGAGTACAAACAATGAACATTGTAAAACAGTTGTATATATTCCGCGTTCAATTTTCTAAAGATAATAATATTCCAACTCAATGTTTATCATTAAAAAGGTCGGTGTGATATATTTTCATACCAGTGACATATATACACTCACCATGGTCACTATAATTGATGTGGTATTTCCATAACTGACTAATTGTCCCACGATTCGAATATTTCGCAATCAAAACACTGATAAAGCATAGTGTAGTAGAAGATTTGTTATGCTTAAGAGTTCGTGTTTCATTTCACACCTGTTACACTCTTAGAAAACTGTTTGATTAAAGACAAAGATTGTCGAAAATATATGAAAAGAAACACTTCAGCGTGGGTGTAACATTCAGCATTTCACTCAGAGAACTAATCGTATTCAAGTTAATTAAACTAAATATTAGAATAACTACTTGTAGCTATAGTCGTGTGGCTGTACGGTGGAAGAAAAAAAAATGATACAGAAAACGCCATGGGATGCATAAATATAAGGCATACGCCCACACAAATCTTAGGGTTGAGAATTTTTCAATTAAAGAAGAAAAAATATCAGTCGAATAAAAAGATATTTAAAATTTCCATTTATGCAGCTGCTCCCTGGGTGCAATGTCATGTGTATATGTAATGGGTGTACAGCCCTCCTCTTGTCGCCCTCTTGTCAACGACGTTTACAACCTTTTCAAGTGGGGACCCTTTTCACGGAAATAAAAGGCTTTCACCCGAACCCAACTCGCATCTCAGGTGTTCGCACCCATTGCCCTTTCTATTCTGTACGTACGCCGAAAATCTACTATAAATATGTACTTTTCATTCTATCTCCATATATTTTAATTAAATTTTAGCATTTTAGCGTTAACTATAACAACATTAAATAAGTGTGTCAATGTTTGTCTTCGGATACAAAAACAGTTTTTATGTAATTAGACATGCAATCCCTTGTTGAAAACTTTAGTCACTGGTGTGACGGCTAAAATTGCCCGGCTCCGACATTTGCAACTAAGGATAGACACTTATATCTAAAGAAAAGTATATGAGGAAGACTGAGAAGGGACACTAAATTCCCAGGATATTCTAAACCATCATAAATGTATACCACTGTTCTGAAAAACAAAATTATAAAGATGAACTGAGATGCAGCCCTGGACAGCATTCCATTCGAAGCAGCCACGATTCCGTAATAATTTGCATACGTTTGTTTGAAACTGGAGAGCAAGAGGTGTAATTCTCAATCCGACGATTTGTCCTGGAGATGAGATGTGTACGGCAAAAGATCTGAAACTCAGATTACGTAACTTGAAATTTCATTTGGTGATGTCACAGTGACGTGATACGTAGGAAGGGAAATGTAAATGTTTCCAATATTATGTTATTTACTTTAATAATTACTTACAAATGTAGAACCTATTAATCCCTTTTTACCTCGAGTAGAACGACTGAAATTAAGCATCGGGAAATCGAGCCGAAATTTAAATTTGAAGGTAAAGATCGCCATTTTGAATTTACCCTTGCTTTTCTCAAAATTACGAGTGAGGCTAAAAATAATTTCATTGATAAAATTGCCGCAAGTGGTCTCTATTTTTGCGTATGTCGTAACTACATCCAGAGAATATTCTAAAATATGATAGAAAAGAGATTATTATAAATGGAAGGTCAAACAGTACAATAATTCAGAATTAGAAAAATATGAAGAGATTCTCCATTCAAACACAACCGAATGTTATTGTTAGCTCGGCCTTCATGCTAATAAATAAAATAGCATTGAAATTTATGCGAGAAATCAAGGTACATGTATTTCCGTACTGGGGGATGGAGAGTCTGTCACGTCATCTCGAAAGTAGTTGGAATCGTCCGCCTTGACAGAGCCTCAATTAGCCGGTTACATTTCATGAGCTGTAGTTAAGAGAACCGCTACAAATCCTTTGTTCTCGCTGAGTCATGGCCAAACTCTAACAGATCATGAAAACATATTGTGGTATAAATTGACTATTAATTAGTAGGATCTATAATTATATCCGTATTTTATGGCGAGGAGTTAAGAGGCCTTTCGTGTACTAAATATCCAGCAGGAAATCCTTATTGTTGAGTCAATGCCTTCTTATGTATTCTACACTGAAATTATTTAATTCGTTTATCAATAACTGATATTTCATATCAGATTCACTCGCGGATTTTACATTAAACAATCGAAATATATTTTCTTTTTGTAAATTTATCTTCACATAATATATTAGGGAGAGTATGGGTCCAGAGAGAAAATCTTGCAAAATTATTCTGATCAATTTTGGTATTAAGATTGAGAAATCATCCTCACGACACTTGAAATTGTGTGTACTTTTAGTTCCGTCCACGAAGACATAGATAAAACGCATGTGCTTCAGAAATATTTCCGTTCTCGCCAGCTGCATTGTGGCGACGCGTTAGTCTAAGGACGCTTCTATTGTCGCGGTTCTCTCACATTTTACCTCCCCAAAAAATTGAAAGGTTTCCCACAAAATGCAAGATAATCGATTTGCAAGCTTTGTGGAAAATTAAGCAAATCAAATTAAAGGCTAGTTTGTCAGTGAATGGTAACAATAGATATTGTGTCAGTCGATGACTGGGTCATACAATCGCCTTAATTTGTCGGAGACATTGACACAGAACTGAAGAAAGAGTCATATTTGTTCTTTACTGGTGATACTCCAGGTTTTGTATATTTCTCCATATTGCAAGCTCGTTCGAAAACATTTGACAAACAATCCGATAAATTACCTTTCAGTCCAAGTGCATACAGATGTGTGAAACTAAGTAGGTCTTAATAAAGTCGTCCTAATTCCCTGTTTGCCTAAATCGCTACTAATTTAAAAGTCACTGCTAAAATTGTGTAGCGTCATCGCCAATTGGACGTGTATTGCTTCATGATTGGGTACACCGCAAAAAGATCATAGAGCCTCTGTCGATCTCCGCTCGTCATCGGTTTAGCACATTTGCCTTTAGAATACATTGATTGGTCGCTAGCTCTAAATTTACCGGTATTGTGTTAGTCCCAATATATAAAGGCGAGTGGCGTCGCGCATGGGGTGAAAAGGAAAACTAGGAACTGCGTCACAAACTAGTGCGGAAAGAGCTATCAGGCAACTGCTTCCGACAACGTCCGACAGGGTTCGTGTGACGGACGGTTAACCATTCCAAGGAGAGTCCGTCTCTGCTGAAGGAGACACAGTGGAATCGAAATCTGGACCATACTCAATGCTATTGGGAATTGTATCTTGAAAAGAACGCAGGCCTATACATGTGCAAGTATATCGCACAAGGCAAATTGATATCGGTACTTCCTACGAAACTTTTATATTGTCGATCAATTCTCTGAAAAAATTGATTTTATGAACCGAGACAAAGAAATTGAAGTGTTTCGAGAGATGACACTATATGAACGGAACAATACTTTTCTGTGTGCATCCAGTGAACCTGTGGAGAAGATTGTCGGGAGATCACAAGCTGCAGTCAATTTAACTTTATCATCGTTCAAGTCTGGCGAAATTCACGCCATCAACTAGTACTAGTGTTCTGTGACATACAGGAACAGATTATCCTCCAACATCCTGTAAAAGTGGGGCGTGATCTGACCATAGAAATCGTTTTGGAAACCGCTGTAACCGTATCTGTTAAGCAATTACCACAGACAACTGACATGGAGACAATGCTCCTTCAGGAATGCAGATTTAAAATGCATGTACCAATATTGGATTATTAAACTGCCTTATAATTAGCCATCCTTCACCAAGCAGTTTTGCTGTCGCAGTTGGGAACTTTAAATATCCTGAAAATTTGTGCGATTGTGCAGCGTTTTCGTGGGATTTCGGCATGATATTTTAGCGATATATTTCGGAGCACCGGAAAATGAACTCATCTTCGAACTAACAATCAGTAAATTTTGAAAGACAAAAGATAACTCGACTTGGAACACTTGGAACATTCTTGAACTGAGTGATCTTTTGGGAACCCTGAATTTGCCATTCCGCATCACCAAGGCTTTCCTATGCATGCTATAAAACAACAGAGTTATTTTAGGCCATGTTCGTTCAGTGGATTATCCAGTTTCGTATTGACAGGTAATAACTAGTTAATTACACCAATATATTATCCTTATATTGGCCTTATGCATCAGCAAATATTTCATGGATGTTGTTGTTTCTGCTGCTGCTGCTGTTTTGACAATTACCCCAAGCAATTCAATATTTCGATATCGCCTTTCAATATTAAGCTTGTATAAATCATGACGTACGAATCTAAAGCCTGTTCAGTGCGAGTTTTTTTCGATAGATATATAGGAATTATTAAAATTGTCATATATGTTAAGCTATTTTTATTATTAGAATTAAATGCAGTCAGTAACTTCAAGAAGGGGGCGTAAATCAGTGAATTATATATAGAATTATAGAATTGAAATCAAAGTTTATACAATACGAAATTTATTTTCCTATGAATTTTTTATAAAGAATCGTACTTATTTATTCCAACGTTAAAACAACACTATCCTCTCAGCCTCTGTCATGGTTCAGATAACTCTGTATATTTGTACATAGCTTTCCATGAAAATTAATTAGTATAACAGAAAATTGTGGACTAAATGAGAAAGTTTCCTGGTGAATTCCGATGAATGGGTTTATGTTTATGTATATCTTGGAACTCCAAAGCACTTGCACCATTGGGGATCGCGATGCAGTCATCTTTTGATGCATTGGTTAAGACCTGTTTAATGGGGTAGAACATTTTGTAGGAGTGCTGAATGCCAGATGTATGGTATTAATATATGTGGTAAGAGAGATTATTGTGTTGTGAAAAACCAAGGTATTATGACATATCTGGCATGTCACGGCTATGGGGTTATTTTTTTAATTTTATATAACCCCGGTCATGTCAAGTGATCCGGTCAAAATCCTTCTAAGAGTTTCTCGTATATTTTCACTAAATATCATTTTGTTAATTTCAGATCCAACGTTCGGTAAGTCGCCATGGAACTCCCAGACACCTTCGCCAAATCAAGGTAAACTATGCATTTTTTGTTGCTGTTGTCGATCTTGATATATGGAGAACAAATGTTTAACTGGAGTTTCAGTGTTTAAGTTCTGTTACAATTCGGCGGAGCATGTGAAATATTTCTATATATGAAACTAAATTTAAAGAAAGAAAAGCTGTAATAAGCCGCGTGAATTCAATGATTTTTATCAAGATCTATGTAGAAAATCAATGGAGAATATTTAACAGGTATATCCTACTATGGAGGGGTTTAACTAATCCCAGAATAAAGATCACGACGGATACAATTTTGTAGAAGTCCATTCTGACTATATTTACTACAAGCTTTCAGAGAAAAACTTTCTCCATCCTCAGGTAGAGTGGCATATATACAGTTTACAGAAGCTTCTGTAAACTGTATATATGTGCAATCGCCACTCTATCTGAGGATGGAGAAAGTTTTTCTCTGAAAGCTTCTAGTAAATATAGTCAGAATGGACTTCTACAAAATTGTATCCGTCGTGATCTTTATTCTGGAATATATAGCAGTTATACCAATATGAAAATACGATAAGCGTGTTACACGAAAGTCCAAAGCTCTGTGTATAAACTCTTATCAATTTAAAATATTTTTCCCTCGATAAATTTATTTTAAGGTCGTAATCATCATATACATTGATTGTATTGATTAATGGGAAATATATTGTATTGATATACATGGACTATATTAGTCATGTGCCGATTTTTCGGTCCATATACGATCTCTGGTCCATACTTAGCGCAACCGGTTATATTTCAGATCGTTCTCTGTTTTTTACTGCAATAGGGCAGTCCTCTCAAAGTTCAAAGTCTCCTTCTAATAGATTCGATTTAAATATATAGATTTTCAGTTTCATCGACATAAAGAGTCTATGTGCTCCTGTGGTATTTTGAAAAAAAAGATCTGACGCTGCAAGATTCTTGAATAGTTAACTGGCCAAATACGGGTAGCGCTAATAACCGTTTGAAATTTTCTTTGTGCCCTACTCCATTGTCTTTGAGATGAGAACGTTTATCATACTGACAACGGCTTAGAATGCTGGATAAATAAATGGCTTTTGATAAATTGTCATTGTCTTCAAATTATCACCTTCGTCCGGCAAATCCCTCCATCAAATACTACATCAAGTTGGGTGGGCGAAAGATAGAATCGACCAGGAAAGAGGTTTTGTCCAAATTGTCGTTTCCACTAACGTATAGAAAAGTCAACAACTAATTGCAGTTTGAGTTTTGCAATTGATGGGAAACGCCACAAATCCCCTTATCGTCAAAATGCATCCATTTCGTGGGTCGATCGGGGCACTATAACAAAGACGGCGGTTCACCGACCCGCGCATGAATCTAAGGCTTAAACTCCAATAATTATCTTCCTCCGACAAGTTGGTGTATTTCCCGCTACATTTCCTACACAGCACGTGCTGAGATAAATATCCACTAATAAAGCTGGATAATTTTAGCATAATTTCCATGGTTTCCTGGCTATTAATTGTATGGTATCCAGTTTCTAGCTGTTTGTATTAGTCTGTCGGTCGACTAATGTCTTCTATTTACAAAAATATATTTGTGCCATTATGAAAATAAAATTATTTCCGATCCCTGATTCCAATTCTGGGCTTTGTGGGATTGTTGCAAGTAATAAAAAAATTGCCGATTTCTTGTTCCTTGTAGGATATGCTCACAGTTCTGTAGCCATGGTTCCGAAGCCAGGAAATCTCGAAAGTGCGCATGCGCCGTGGAGACCACAAGGTGAGACAATGTTCTTAATTATAGTATCTGTAATATCTATTGAGCGGTGTTATCAGAGCAATTGGGAGGCTTCGTGGATAATGGATATCGTTTTATGTGGCCATCAACATTGGCACTCTTATGATGGATGGCGGAGAAGCCTTAGTTTGTATGTGGAAATCACAAACATTAATCGCCAGAGTCTTGTCCACATTGTTCTAGATCTATATCTGCAACGCCAAGCAACACGAATCATGAAACGAACATTCCCAGGTACATATTACACATATATGCGAATAAGTAACACATATCAGCCAGCCAAGGGTAAAATAGCAGCATCGATAATGCTAAATGACGATCAAAATCCAAAATGGGGACCATATAAATTTTCATGTGTATATTTCTTCCCTTTTCCTATTATTCTACTCTAGTGATATTTTGCAATGTCCTTAATTCTCGCATCTTGGCCTTCAACTTAAAAATATTTATTTTAAGTGCTTGTAGAATCGTTTCTGCTTGGTTAAAATTCTTAACAAAGAGACAATCACAGCAGATTTGAACTTCTGCTCTGGAACATGTGTGAAACTCGCTCTCTGAGATCAAGGTCTTCACTTCATTAGCAGATTCCTTTGTTTGCCATACATAGAAGCACATAAGATAAAACCATTCAGGCTACCATTGATGGTGCCAACGAGGGTACCATTGGGGCTACCATTGCGGGTGCCATTGAGGGTATCATTGGGGTTATCAGGGAGGCTACCATTGAGGGTGCCATTGAGATACCATTGAGGCTACCATTGGGGCTACTACTGAGTGTACCATTGAGGCTACTATTGAGGTTACACTGAGGGTGCCATTGAGGCTACCATTGATGGTGCCATTGAGGTTACCGTTGAGGCTACCATTGATGGTGCCATTGTGGGTACCATTGATGCTACCGTTGTTGGTGCCATTGAGGCTACATTGAGGCTACCATTGATGGCTACATTGAGGCTACTATTGATGGTACCATTGCGGGTGCCATTGAGGCTACCATTGATGGTGCCATTGAGGCTACCATTGAGGCTACCATTGATGGTACCATTGCGGGTGCCATTGAAGGTATCATTGAGGTGACCAAGGAGGCTAGCATTGAGGGTGCCATTGAGATACCATTGAGGCTACATTGACGGTACCATTGATGGTGCCATTGAGGGTGCCATTGAGGCTACCATTGATGGTGCATTGAGGTTACTATTGGGGATACCATTGAGGGTGCCATTGAGGCTACCATTGTTGGTGCCATTGCGGTCACCATGATGGTGTCATTGAGGGCATCATTGCATCTACCATTGAAGGTGCCATCGAGGCTACGATTGGGTACCAGTGAGGCTAAAATGATGATGCCATTGAGGGCATCATTGATGGTGCCATTGAGGGTACCATTGATGCTACCGTTGTTGGTGCCATGGAGGCAACCATTGGTGGTACCATTGCAGCTACCATTGAAGGTGCCATCGAGGCTACCATTGGGTACCAGTAAGACTAACATGATGGTGCCATTGAGGGCATAATTGAAGCTACCATTGAGGGTGTCATTGAGTTTACCATTGGGGTACCAGTGAGGGTGCCATTGATGGTGCCATTGAGGCTAACCTTGATGGTGCCATGGATGATGCCATTGAGGTTACCATTGAGGCTACCATTGATGGTGCCATTGAGGCTACCGTTCATGTTACCATTGATGGTACCATTGAGGCTACCATTGAGGCTAACATTGATGGTGCCATGGATGATGCCATTGAGGTTACCATTGATGGTGCCATTGAGGCTACCGTTGAAGTTACCATGAGGCTCCACTAAGGCTACCATTGGGATACGAGTGAGACTACCATTGAGGCTGCCATTGGGGTATCAGTGATGTTACCACTGACGCTCCCATTGAGGGTGTCACTGAGGTTACCATTAAGGCTCCATTGAGGATGTCATTGAATCTACCAATGATGATACCATTTTAATGATACTGTACAATATCTTCTTCAATAACCGAGAGCTTATGCCTAATGTCGTATGACCCCATCGTTACCAAATTCATGCAATAGGCAAACTGAAGATATAGAAATGACAGTTTGGTATAGAGCATGCAAGTTTGCGGATTAGAGGAGTCGTGGGTTCGACCTCGCTGACGGCTAAATTATTTTTTCTCTCGAAAAATATTTCCAAACTAAAAATAATAACAAATTATCAACCATTCATTAGGTACCACCTAGCAATGGAACACGCTGATCTCTATTGCATAGTCGGACATTGAAACACGCTAATCTCTATTGCACAGTCCGGCAATGGAACACGCTAATATCTATTGCACAGTCTAGTGATGAAACACGCTAATCTCTATTGCACAGCCCATCAATGAAACACGCTAATCTCTATTGCACAGCCCATCAATGAAACACGCTAATCTCTATTGCACAGCCCATCAATGAAACACGCTAATCTCTATTGCACAGTCTAGTAATGGAACACACTAATCTGTATTGCACAGCCCATCAATGAAACACGCTAACCTCTATTACAAAGCCAGAAAATGGCGTTAGCACTAAAAAATGATTTTGAGTTATAGCATACGCCATATGTCTTCAACCCTCTTTACTGGTGCTGGCCAATACCATTATTTGGTATCAATTCAACACTTAACTGTCGCTACCAAAAATTGGTGTTGAGCGCTTTTCCATAATGATTCACTGATGTTAGCCAAAAAAATTATTTTCAACCTCATTAATTGGTGTTGAATTGGGTCAACACCATTTCTCAACCATTGATGCCACTTGATTGCATGTTGACTAGTCGTCGACACTAGAGTTTTCTGACTGTGTGAATTTGTGATGCCATCAAGACAGCGCGATATGTTCCTGTCTTCAAAGTTGTATCTTTAAATACACAAATAAAGACAGGTTCTCTCACTGTCCTTAGTTCTAGGCTAACATGAATCCAGTATTGGCCTGACAGTGAAGTTCTGTAATTTGGCCGCATTTGTTCGTTTTCATCCGTATGTTGTTTAGCTATTGCCGAAGGGGTCTATGTTGATGTTATTGTTAAGAAACCGTACACATATCTTCTTGGGTTTAATATCGACGTGAACAGATTATCTGGTTCGGCATTGGGCACTTACCCCAGGACTGTTGAACTCGAGCCAAGCATATCGTGACTGAAGCTAGGCGATAGACCTATAATACCGAATTTCTAAGTGCAGCTTGGCACCTAATTTGTTTTAAGAACGATCACTGATACGATTTGGAGGGTAAAATTAGAGGTCTAGTGAGGGGAACTCGACAAGTATCTGTGCAATCAAGTCGTGGAAAAAATTGGATGATTGTTGTCGTTAGCTGGAAGCAAATGAACATCTAGTTTAGGAGGGAGGGGGACTAGCCTTGATACATGCTGTCTAAGTAGCATCTCTCGTGTTTGCCAAGCTTGTGTCTCCGGCGGAGGGGCCAAAAGCGAAAATCTTATCTTTGTCACAGGAATTTAACAACGTTTCATTGAAGCCATTGATTCTGACTTGTTCTAGTTAGACTGACTCGAGGCGATGTGAGTAACAATGTAAAGAAACCCTTCTGAAGGAACCGTCCGACTTCTAGTCGTGGACAGCTCTGCCCGCCAATGTTGCCCAAGTCCTTAATGAGGTTCCATCGAAATTAAGTCAACACTGTATCGCTTAAGGGCGGATATACAAACGCCAAATTACAGGAAAGCCCGCTTCCGAAAGAGCCTCAAATCAGTTTGTCCGGGCTTTGAAGGAGACTAATATTGGCTTGCTTGTTTCCGATGCTATTCCGGTGCACAAGGTGAATTTTGAAAATTCGTTTAAGGAGCGATGCCGTGGACATATGGTATTATCAATATAGCCCGTTTATGGGCCGACTGTTCTCACGATTCATCCTCCGAATATTAAATTTCTCATTTTCCGCCGGTGAATTCGCGCAAATTACGGTCTCGCTGCATTTCTATGGTCGGGAGCACGCGAAAGTTGACATGTAATCCTCGCATGAGTCCTCACTTGACTCTGCCAATGACGGAAATAATAGAGGGAGAACCTACAAGGGAAGAATCCTGTTTATTTGATAAGGCCGCATGAATCGTCGGTCTTGATTGATTCCGACCCCCACCACTCCAGTCAGAAAATAGAATCGACACACGCAATGTTATTACAACGAATTTGCATCCCACTTTTACTCTCCACATAGCTATGTAATGTACCACCATCGAACCAACACACCACACGACAATCTTTGTTTTTTCATCCATGTGATTGTAGCATTAGAAAAAGAAATTTATTCCTCGAATCCCAGAAATTTGCTAAAGCCTTTAGAAAAGAGGATATACTTCAACGATATGCGATCCTTTAATATAAATCAAGACGAGAATGTTTGTCGACGCTCGAAGCATTTCGTCTCCGAAGTTTTAAAGGGAATTAACTGTTTCTGTTCATAGAGGGTGCAGAATTCCAAGAATTGTTATTTTAATCTTTTGACTATCAAAAGCGTTAAGATATTTTAAGATAAGTACCAGTTGCATAGTTTACTGGTTTACTAACTTAGGCATACTATAGAGGTACATTTGCATGACGTACATGATCACGAATAGGGACAGGGTTTTATCGTTTGGCCTTCACGAAGCGTAGAATTGTGTCAACACAGAATGCCCGGGGTAATTTCCGGCTAGAATCATCGCACCATGTTTTGCTCGGACTAGGTTACCGTTTGTACTCCTGTCCGTGAAATCGTTGTGTTTTGAATGAATACTCATCGTAGTGTCAAATGCCTCACGGATAGTTTTCTTTAAGAAATATGTAGTTATATAGTACTGATAGTCCACCCAACTCATTTCTCCTGTTGTATGTATGGTTTTGTTACTTAATTGTAATTGTGTATGCCAATCTGCATATTCTGATTGCGCATGCGCTGATAACATCATTACGTTACATGATTTGTCTGTTACTCATCGAATGCAAGACTGGGTTACTGCCCCTGCTATCAAAGCTTAGATTGTAGTACTCTCTGTTAAATCAAGATATTAACCGACAGTGTCAGCTGTCTCCCTTTCAGTGATTGGTCATTCGACCCCACCATTTTAAGCCAATACGAGCATTTTCATTGGATCACTATTTATAGGAGCCACCCCAATCTTTATACACAACCACGTGACTGTTTCAGTTGCCCGATGACATAGCGCGGCCTCGTTTTCGATTTCAAATTCTGCCGTCTAACTGGGAAAATGTTGCCGTTGCAGCATCAGCCGATCATTGGCCCTCCGTAGAAGGGTCCAATACTATAGGCTAATCAAAGCTTCGTATTGGAGAGAAGGGGAGGTAATCAGTCCAATCGTAGGCGATATGAGTATGCATTCTAAGCCTTTTTTTTTCACGAAATAGCACATGCTGCGGATTTCAATTTATTTTTATTTATTTATTTATTTATTTATTTATTTATTGACTTCGACATGATGCCTGGGTAGGTCGCACAGGTGCATCACCTATAGGACGCAGTCTCCCTATAACAAGTAAAATAACAATACAGTATAGAATTATACAATAAGTAAAAATATAAA
The DNA here is from genome assembly GCA_036873755.1 of Hanleya hanleyi. Taxonomy (NCBI): domain Eukaryota; kingdom Metazoa; phylum Mollusca; class Polyplacophora; order Lepidopleurida; family Hanleyidae; genus Hanleya; species Hanleya hanleyi. The sequence continues at coordinate 71,514 of JAVTVY010043352.1, read as the reverse complement.
GATATATAAATATAAAATCGCGTGTCGGCTTCTTCATCGTAACCGACACCGCGAACAATGGCACTTGATGACCCAAGAACAAGGATCGTCAGATAAAAAATTACTTATAAAGAAATCACGGTAAAAACGATGTATGAAGGTCTTAAAACAATTGACAAATGAATATGAAAACAGGTTAAAGGATATACACTTCCAAATATAGTAAATTCGATTAAAATAGGAGTGTCTAAAAGTTTCTGTCTTAAAACGTGGCATTCTCATTAAAAAGTCACCATCAGTTCTAAATGAGATAAAATTGTTTACATTAAGATCATATTCACCAAAACAACATTTGACCACAAATAAAATATCATTCACTTCTCGTCTATAAGATAGGGGCAATAAATTTAAAATCTCGAGTCGTTCTTTGTATGGCATTTCCCGACTCTGACTGTATCCTAAAATAAACTTCGTCGCCCGTCTCTGCACGCCCTCAATCTGAAGAAGCGAACTTCTGTTTTGTACGCTCCAAGCTACGGAGGCGTATTCCAGTGTACTGCGTACAAGGCTTATATATAAAAAGCGTTTTGTTTTAACAGAAGCACCTGTACCTGTACCAAATGTTTCATGTCATAACTATAATCATAAAGCAATCGACCTAAAAATTCCACATATTGTGTAAATATCATTTCTCTTGGCATTATTTTTAGGATTTTTTTTTTTTTTTTCGATTTCAACCGCACCACGTATAGGCCAAAATGCTGCCTTATCCTACCATCTCCTTTATACCACCACATATAATGCTGACAATGGACCAGAAGCCTATTGAAAATGACCGACCGTGACACATTTTTTTACCATATGCATGGTACGCCTAAATCAATAAATGGACCATGACGGAACTTTTCTCATTATAAACACATGTACTTGAATCTCAACAACCGAGGGTTAGTTTCCACATTATAATGTATCTCAGTCAGCCTATAATTGTCGATCTCCAGCACGGAAATCTAAAACATGGCCATAAAACGGCCCCTAGCCCCGGGTCAAGCGGAATTAGACACATATCCGGCACGTTACGATCGTATGTTGCCGTCAGTGTGTGGTACTGTCCCACATGAAAATCAATCACAAGAATTTCTTTTTTTCCTTTCTGATAATGTGTATATTGAGGGCATTATACTAGCCTCTGATAATGTGTATATTGAGGGCATTATACTAGCCCATGAAAAGAGAAATATAACGCAATATATCGTATTCCCGTGAACAATTTATAAAACCAATATCAAAATGAAGAGTTTTCTCCTTCGTAACCGTTTACTTCCCTTGAGCGCTAAATCCCTATCAGCGGATGCTTAAAAATTGGACTCGTATGCACGAATCTTGAGAAAAGGCCAGCATAGGCCCACATATCATGCAATACGAACCGACTGTGTCAATTTACAAATGCGTAGAATGCAATTGATTGCAGATAATATTTTATTTGGAATACTAATTGTCAAATTATAAATGTTTTTACCCTTGGTCATAGAATGAGTTATGCAAACGCAAAATTTGCCCAAATAAAGGCTAGAACTTCCGCAAATATAGAGGATCAAGGAAGAACAAACGACTGATAGAACGAGCGAATCTCCACCTCAGGAAATGACTATATCGTGGACATTTACCTGCGCTGTTGAGACCGAGATTGGCAGGAAAACATTGGGAAATGGAGATTAAGTGAGGCTTTGAACGCAAATGTAAAAACCTTGATTAGCTGTAGTTACAGAACGTATCGATACACCGACTCTCATCAATTTGTTTAGCGAAACTGGCGCCCTCACGTTAACATAGCTCTTCAACGGAATCTTCCCGGTGAAAGGGATCCTCTCTTTGAAGTGCGACTGACTAAGGGAAGTGATGACTTTTTCAAACAAGAATTCTATTTGGAACAATCTGAAACACGGCTTTTAAGCGATTGCGGCTTTCAGAACGGTCTCAAATTGTTTCATTACGCCCTGTCGGTTTCTGCATTAGCGGTGATCGAAAGTTCCTTCCGTGAGTCGTAAAATCAGAGTTGGCGGATCATTGACTTGGATCGCATGAGTAACTCTTAACCCTCGACAAGATACCACGGGATAAAACATTTAAACAGTTGATATCCGTTGTTTATCATGATTTATCTGAAAGTGCCTGTTATATATCGCTGTAGGTTGGAAGCATAATTTTTTCACCAGACTTTTATATCCTGCCAAAAGTCCCATTGGCAACATTCCAAATATATATATTGAACAACATTTCAAACTATTTTCACATTTGATAATAGCTTTCCAAATGTCATTTGCCCAATCGATGGTCTCGTTTAAGGAGAATTCTAAAATATATAAACAGATGACCACGTAAATTATCTCATTCATAGGTTAAACAGATTAATAAGATATAAAGTATATATTGTGTTCGCTACCTGTATTTCTTCGATACTAGTGCGTGTTTTACAATATGGTGTCCAAAAGAATATCGTCGTTTTACTGTTTCACATTGTCGACTCTGGGAAGCTAATGGAGACTTGTCTTCCTACCATATAAATTTTACTGCGTACAACTCTTCAGTACTTCAGGAACTGGGATCTTCCGTGTTCTAAAGTGTTCCATACTTAATGCATCCTTTATTATATATCTAGCCATTAATGGTCTCAAAAGCCATCAAAGCTTTTCAGGTCGTTGGTGTGTCTTAACAATTATATCTTCGTTTGAAAGCACTATCCATCTCTCGGCGACGTAGATTGTTGCCGGTCTACAAGATATATCATGAGTAAACAAGAATGGTTTAAGATGAAATAAACAATGTTGGAAAACTCTTAATACACCTGAAACGATGTAGAAAGACATAAAACAGAAACATAGGAAGACAGAAAGTAACACACAAAACGGAATGAAGTAACGGAAATAATATTTGAATCTTATATTTTCAACTGTTGTGCTTACACACTTTCTAATATCTTTGTCTTTTCTTCAGAGACAAATGTCTAACTAATTTCTTACCTCTTACAATAGTGTGTCTGTTATATTTTTTGGTGTTTATTAATTGAAAATATATTTACATGCATGGTCTGCTGCAATTGCGTTCTACGTGTACGTGTACGTGTACGTTTTGTTCAAACCGAATCTATATGGACAACATGTGAACAGTTATAACATTTTTCGGAGTCACGTTTGTTAATTCTAGTTTAACAACTGGAGTCTCGATTGCAAGTGTAATGATATGATTGCTTTTCGATATTCAGTAGTATGTATGTCTCCGTGATCAGATGTGGACGGAGAAGGTGTTTCGCTGTCGAACGAGGACATGACTCAGGGAACAGAAAATGTTTAAATTTGATGTTTCCTTTGTGTAATACGGTTTACTTCCTCCGTATGTCCAACTTTCTGTTGCATATAATCGAACGTTTCCTCACTTGGAATCAGTTGTTTGAGCAATTCACCTGACAGCCGAAGGTTCTCTCCGGGGAATATTGCAATTTCTGATCCGTAGTTGCTGCTGTTTCCTTAATCTGGAATTTCTCAGCGTTCCAATGGTTTTACACGTGTTAACCGGCGTTTATGGTATAGGATCATATCTTTCCCTATACGCTCCCAGAACCATTTGACGCTATTATGGAAGCAACATAAACTCGAATCTGTCCAGAAGGTCTTCCTAGAAACTCATTTAAAGTATCATCTACCCTCAAGGCTCAAATCTTCAAACTTGCACGCTCCGTTTGTTTCAATCCAACTATCCCTCTGTCAGAAAACGGGATTAACTGAGCTGTTTGACCTTTAATTTCTAACAATTTCCATCAAGTATCAGAATTGAACGCTACGGGGCGAAATCCTATTAGAGCGAAGTTTCTTCGCCTTAGGAACTATCAGGAGCGAGTAGTGCCATATCCTGCGTGTTATACGATTAGGGACTCAGAGAAGGCAAGCAATTCGACATTAGTTACAGAATGCTGTTCCCTTTACCGTTTTTATTTGCGGGAAATTCACTGGGCAGTCAGCGAAAGATTACAACAAATTCAATACCACTGGTTTGTAACTAGCCTTGTTCAAATATGCGATAATTATATTGAGGAATGGGTTGGGGTTTACATGTAGAGCTACACGCCGGTGTGTGTGCAGTTACACAAACTCAAGCAAATGTTTCTCAGTTGAATACACAATATCACTTCATTCAGTAATAAGCATGGTTATTATGCTATGCCTTCTCGAATAATAGATTCTTATGAAAAGTTTATGGTCGCATTTACCTTGTAACGCCTGTACCGATACCTGTACAGTTTAGTTCTGCCGATATTTTCCTTAACTGATCAATCTGTGTTGTTTTCGTTGTCGCATGAAAAGATGATGTTCTTAATATTATTTTTCACAAAAATGCGTCTCAAGTATGCTGATCGATCGATCCACAATACCTCAAGTATGCTGATCGATCGATCCACAATACCCGACGTGTTGGACGGACATGTTAGTGTGTGTGTGTGTGTGAGAGAGAGAGAAAGAGTTCATTGCGTTATAAACGTTATATAGATGATTTCATCGTGTTATGGGATGTATCGGGTTTAGCAAGGACTTGTCTGCAGGGTCTGTCGCCAGAAGGGCCAATAACATCGTTCATGTCAGCGCACTCGATAGCTATTATATGAAATCAGTGCTGCTGAAACAACGCCCGTGTATTTAACGTTAGACGTCATGGTATTATTCCACCAGCCCCGAGCCAATGTGTAACTAACTATCTAGTGATCATAACTTTCTACGGCTCACTGGTTTCCGTATCTCTCCATAATAACCGGCCAATTATGAGAAGCGCTAGATCTTTTCCTCGTCCCTATTACAGCTAATAATGACAAGTATCATTGTGACTAGTCGTGCGCGAAAATACCTAAAAGCTTTGACCTTTGTATTAGAAGCTTGGTATAGCGATGATAAACGACTTACCCCTTGAGCTAGGATACTGTCATTGGGGGAATAGGGGGAGGAGATGATGAAATACAGATCATCCTCATGACAATCATCTGCTAGCATTAAAACAAAGACGACCCGATATTATTATGGCCTGAAGTTGCTGCCTCTCGATGATTTGTATTGTATTTACCGATTTATCATACACGCTTCTGATATATTCACACTGGGTGGTTAATTCCTACATTTTTTCTTAAGTATTCGTGATGATTTGTCCTACATGTCGAAGGTAAAGCAGACCGCCCGTATCATGATCTGATAGTCATGATCATGACCGCCCGTATGATGATCTGATAGTCATGATCATGCCCGCCCGTATGATGATCTGATAGTCATGATCATGACCGCCCGTATCGTGATCTGATAGTCATGATCATGACCGCCCGTATCATGATCTGATAGTCATGATCATGACCGCCCGTATGATGATCTGATAGTCATGATCATGCCCGCCCGTATCATGATCTGATAGTCATGATCATGACCGCCCGTATCGTGATCTGATAGTCATGATCATGACCGCCCGTATCATGATCTGATAGTCATGATCATGACCGCCGGTATCATGATCTGATAGTATGATCTGATAGTCATGATCATGACCGCCCGTATCATGATCTGATAGTCATGATCATGACCGCCCGTATCATGATCTGATAGTCATGATCATGACCGCCCGTATCCTGATCCGATAGTCATGATCATGACCGCCCGTATCATGATCTGATAGTCATGATCATGACCGCCCGTATCATGATCTGATAGTCATGATCATGACCGCCTGCCTTGAACGTAGTGGGTTTCTCCACTGTAGTAACAATTACCAATGCTAACGTTAATCCGCAAAACCTGCCTAAAACGACATCTGATTAAAACTGACAAATATGTATCTACATGCCAATGCTGTCTAATAATTGCACTGCCTAAGTTTCCATGGTTCAATCTAATTAATAAGGATCCTGTTTTATCCGACACAATATTATCAGCCTACACTTGATCGGTTTTCACAGGTTTTACTCAATTTATTATGATACTATGAACTATTAATTATATATTTTCCTTTATAATGTCTTTGTAGATCCTTATCAGCTGTTTGGACCAATGTCCAGTCGACTCTCACATTCGGGTAAGCTGCTATTTATGAGATTTTGTTTTGTAATAAAATATCCATTATTTATTATATTCATTCACTTCAATATTTACCCGTTTCACATTTATATATAACGCTTTAGAAATATGCACTCTGAAAATTCACCTCCCTATATAGATCATTTTTCCATTACTATGCGTTATATGATTTCCTGTCATAAAAACGTACTTGCGTCAATTCTTGTCGGCATTTGCTTTTTTCCGTATAGAATATCTCATGTGTCAAGACTTGGTATTAAAATAGATTAAGCAAGCCATGGAAGCGACGGCTGATCAGAGTTTGAGATGAAAAACGACGCCAACATTTTTAGATTGCTGCCTGTTCGAACCCGACTAATATCCGTGGCGAAGCCGTACAAATATGACGGCCTTCTCTTTGCATTGACTTTTAAAGACATCTATCCCAAGCGATTTTTCCGGTGTTTTACAATAGCTTTAGTTTATGTGTCTTGTTATCTTGCAGGAAGCGGCCAAATACAATTGTGGCAATTTCTACTCGAGCTTCTGTCGGATAGCCGTAATGCTAACTGCATTACCTGGGAAGGTACCAATGGGGAATTCAAACTGGTCGACCCAGACGAGACTGCTCGGAGATGGGGCGAGCGGAAGAGCAAACCGAACATGAACTACGACAAACTGAGCCGGGCCCTCCGGTATTACTACGACAAAAACATCATGACAAAAGTGCACGGCAAAAGATACGCTTACAAATTTGACTTTGCTGGCCTAGCGCAAGCCATGCAACCTTCCACGTCTGATCCTAGCGCTTACAAATATCAACAGGACTTCTTCATGCACAGTTACCCCAGTCCGAAACTGAACTTTATGAATGCGCATGCCCCTATGACGTCGAATACATCCGGTCTCTTTGGAGCAGCGGGACCGTATTGGTCACCTACCAATGGGAATCTTTATCCGAATCTATCCAATCACATGCTTACACATCATCCCAGTCACATGTCGTCACATCTCAGTTCATATTACGCATAGTGAAGTGTGAAATAGGGATAGTGTGGAAAATAATATGATTGACTGCGTTTCCGTGTACAAATTATTGTTTGTATAATTGTGGAGGAATTAGAAATATTTAAAAAATAAATGGAATATCTCGATTGGATGTATGTGCACATATGTGAATAAGAGCAAATATGGTTCTGTGTGCCAGTATCTGATGATGACAATACTGATTCGAACGTGTTGGCATATTGAATCTTTTAAAAGCGCAAGTCCCCATAATAAAATAGAAGATTAACTAAACATCCAGGCACATCATAGTTAAGTCGTCCTTGATGATAGTTCTCTCTACCGGAAGATAAAATTGTAGAAGAAGTTATTCACTTCTTCGTCCAATTCAGAGCGGTGTTTGTCACCAGGTCATCATCTTCATACACAAATTGACCTCTCCATTCACACTTCAAATTAGCCTTGTTATATCAGTCCATCGGCTCTGTTCAAAATAATTTATAAATAGACACGAAACTTCAATGACGTGGACCCATCTGAATTTCAAAATATTTCGTGTTAGTGGGTTATTGATTGGCTGTCCCTTATATCTGGTCACCCCTATTTCACCATATTAGGAGGAATGTACTGAGACAATACTAAACCCAGTCGTTTGGTATGTTCTGATTGGCTCGTCTATGGTTTGTAGATTGAATTTACAACTTGAATTGGCATGCTTTCGGTGATCTGATCTACCAAGGCTCATTCAAAGTCTGAACGAAGAAGTCGAATTGTGTATGAAGATACCAGTTCAGCAGTCCATGTTATAAAACAATTCATGAACTCCTGTTTTATCATCCGAAACAATTATGTGCTTTAATAATCATTCGAATTTTTTAAATCATTTTTTGGTTTAACTAAAATCACATTTTTCACGGAAATACCCGAGTCCGATGTTTGATAACCCAGACAATTTATAGAACGTTGGGATGGACATTTTCACAATTTATACCAAATTATACCGAACACGGATTTTGTATCTTACTGCCGTAAATAAACATATAATATCGAACATTCCTAGCATGGCAGATATTCACACAAGCTAACATCGGCGTTATTTTTAACACAAGCTAATGTCCTATTGCAACAACTCGCTACACTCCAAAACATGGGTATTGTTATTAACACACACATTTTGTCCTATTTCAACAGCATAAGGATTCTGTCATAACAGAACACAAATCTTGTGTTGTAGAAACTCATTACGTTTAGTTTTAACACTACGCTTTAGTTTTATAGTATTGCTATAATAGGATACATGACTCTTGTTAAAACATTACGTGTGTTTTGTGTTTAAACCTGTGCTGTGGCAAATCAAGTCACAAGAGAAGCGCCAGAGAGTGTCGCCACAATGTAAGGAGTGGGCTGATAAATATAGTATAAGGTTATTATTGTGAACCTTTCGCGTGATTTTTTTTTTTTTTTTTTTTTTTATACCAGAGAACAACAGATGTTAACTGTGGTGATGGGTTGTAGAATGGTACGTTCGTCATCATATCATGAAGGCTAAGATCATTCTTGGGCATGTGTGATGAGGATGGAATGGCTTAGAAATGGGGTGTTTATATTGAACATTTTGCATAGATGTGCTGTATCAAGGAATCCCACAGTAACTTTGCTATAGTATGATAGAGTGATGAATGGATGAACGAATAAATGAACGAGAGAACAGAAGGAATTATTCCCTCATACTCACGACTATGGTCAGTAATCATACAAACATGCCGTGCTATTCACTCCAAATATACATTCACACGAGTAAATCATCCATAATAACTAATGATAAAAAATAATTTTAATATATCAACCATTCTGAACAATTTAGAGTCAACTTGTTCAGGATTTAATACGGGAAATAATGATAAAATTGTTCTAAAAATTTGGTGAGTTTATTCACGTTCCAGGCTTAATCAAGTTGCATTTTCGAATGTTCGTTGAAACAGTCGGATACACTGATACACTGTCGATCGTGATTAATTAACAGAGAGTGATGGATGTTATTGTTTACGAACTTTTCCTTCAAGAGATTAACTCATTATATCATGTCATCAAAAATACTTTGCAAAACAGAAAACATGCCACTGAATTATAGATACATGCCACTGATTTTTATTTGCATTTCTAACTTTTGTTGTGCTAGCTTTTACGTAATCTAATCAGAAGATCTATTGATCTAACAAAATAGGGTATGTTACTCAACCTAAAATACCAACTCACTAAAAGACTTGCCTGAAACTTCATTCAAGTAACAGTACAAAATTAATCCCACTCAATTCGCTGGAGTGGACTCAAGTGAAGTGAACATTTACACTCAATTCAAGACGGAGCGAAGAGAGATTTCACTGAAAAACTGAGGACCACAAGATAGATTAATCGCTGTACTATTATAACTGTGTTTACCCTTTTAAGTAAAGTACTTGAATTGAACTGATGTTCCCTTAAGTTAACTGAATTTGGTCACTCGAGTTTTAGAGAATAAAGTTTCATAATCGTCTCATCTCTTGTATCATTTTCACAAAGTCCTAAAATCTCCATTCGTTTGAGATTAGTATGGCTAGGTATAAGGATGAGTGTCTCTGGTCAGGTTATATCATTGTAATAATATTGTACATATGTCATTGTTTGTATGCTGTAAATATACCTATATGGTACCGAACTGTTTTATGATAGAGTAATACAGGAAGCTATGCTATACGTGAAAGAAGCATAATGATATATACATAAATGTATATACATATATTTTAGTGTTTGTACAAAATGAATCTCATTTCGATATTTCTGTCATTGAACGTGGATGTATCCAAATGTATAACTGAGCGTCGAATGAATCAAGCATAATATAATATCCACAACACAATATCTATGTAAATATATGTAAATTTCATTAAAGAATTCTGAATTTATATTCTTGTATTTATTCACACTCTGAGTCACTGCATGTATATATAGAATCCTTAGACTTCCCCCAAATAAAAGACATGCGTAGTAGGGAATTCCCCTGAAGAATATTAGTATAGACAAATGCCTTATTAGATTGCATTGATAAGTACATGTATATATAGAATCCTTAGACTTCCCCCAAATAAAAGACATGCGTAGTAGGGAATTCCCCTGAAGAATATTAGTATAGACAAATGCCTTATTAGATTGCATTGATAAGTACATGTATATATCTTCTAAAAATAATTTGGATCTGGAATATTCCAGTTCAATCAATTTGAACTGTGTTTGAAACGGAAGCAGCTTGGAGGGGGTTATACGATACATTGGCTCTTGTATCTTAACCCGATATTGGGAGCGTTTTGATATTTTTATGTTCCAAATCGCCATGGTGTCACATGAACATACACAAAGTGTCACTGAGATACCATCTGTTATTAAATAAGATATGATAGGTAATATACCCACTTTAAACTCTTATTCTGGGAGTGAATACACGAGACATGTCAGTTTTCCTCATAAAATCTTGTCCAGCTCATTTTGAAATGCCTCCACTATAGTTCCCCTGTGTTAGACAGATGTTGGGAAGCTACGGTGCAGCGTCCCATAATATCCCAACCTGTGGGGGACTAGTGGGGCAGTCGTTTCCATGGGGAATTAGTGGGATAGTAACATTGAGTATAGACGTGTAAATTTATCATGCACAGCTGGAAAAAAATGTGATGACCCGTCACGCTTTAGGCCTCTATTAAAATTCCTTACTTATTATATAGTAAATTTGGCCGGAAAACCCTATTCCCAATATTTCGTTGAAACAAATGACCTACCTTGCTGGAAAGACTGATTTGTTCTGTCAAATTTATCGGCAATTTGAACATATGATGAGCGGCTCGATTTCGAACCAGCCGCCATGATAGACATTCACCCGGCAGAAACTAAAAATGCCCTAAAACACCATGGGGGTACCCGACAAAAAGCTGTCACAATGTTGCTGTCTGCAGACACTGTGCCAGCTTTTTTGTATATTTTTCTTTGTCAAATAATCAAAAAAGAATTTCAATATATATGATATCAACCATTCCTTCCTGGGATGAATAACAGCCAATCAGCACTATACACACTTAATAGTGTAATCTAACCTACAAGTAGACAAAAGTCACCCGATATTATTCATATTTCTATGGTGAGGTTGAGGATATGGTGGCACACAAATGTGCAAATATTAGCACCCTTGGTCCAGCAGTTGCGAAGATGCGAGTATGCAGCCATATCTCCAATTGTGCAAAAATGCAATATTTCCTCTTGTATCATCTAATCTCAATAAACACCTCAACATCTTCAGATAAAGAGCCTGGAATGATATATTCTATGGTTCCCTACACTATTTCATCATGTATCTGTCCGCTAATATATGCAGGTGGATCTTCACATATACCACAATCCAGTTGCCCCCCCATTTTGATTTATGTCAAAATCTGCCTTCAGGTGTGACAATACTATTAAAATTCCATACTTATTATGTAGTAAATTTGGCCGGCACATCTCCAGAAAAACCTATTCCCAATATTTCGTTGAAACAAATCTAACCTTTAACAGGTTAGGGGAATCCCGCTCTCTAAAATGGAGGTAAAATGGGTCGTTTTCGCTCAATAAATCAGTTCACATGATTCAGCAAAATCCTCTTGAGGTGCATATAGACATATCTATCCGCATTAAATTGTAGTAAAAAAGTAAATTGTCACCTATCTAATTTGCATAATAATAGGCCAAACATCCTTCACGCTGTTTAAACAATTAACATTGGCTGGTTCTTCACATGGCAAATTAATTTTATGACATGGAACAATCGATAAATCAATGCGCCTGAAATTTTGATGCATTGGTTAAGAAGGAATCAAAAGTTATTGAGCAAAAACGACCTTTTTACCTCCATTTCAGAGAGCGGGATCGCCCTAACCTGTTTAATGGTGATCAGACCTGGTCATCATCTTTAAATGGTGATGGTCATCACCTTTCATGGCCATCATCACCCTTGATGGTGATGACCTATTTTTACAATCATAACTCTTCAGAGGTGATCATAAAAAAAAGGGTGATGACTCTAAGTCACCACCTTTTCGGGGTGATAGTTATCACCTTTTCTCTGGCTGTGTGGACGACGGCTGGCTAATGGATGTGGGATTTGATTCTTGTATCCATGAAAGAGAAACCTACATGTAAGTTTCACACATATGGAGAAGAATCACAGTATTACAGGACAAGAAAACACAGGCATTAAACAAGAAATTCGGGTTACATTGGTTCAATCTTCAACCAAAACAAAACCTGGCATCTGTAAACACTGCATTTGGGTTCGCAGTCTATGCACCAGTTTTAAGAACGATGAGTGCTAACAAGAACATGATATTGTCTGGCTGATGCATTGACTTGCCATAACCCATATAGGCAAGGCCTGTACATTCAAAGACAAAAAATTGACCAATTAGGCAAAACCGTTTTTCTGGTAAGACCCCTTCCCCTCCCCACTTAAACAAAACAGTGGTGCTGTGATGTCAGCGGGGATATGCGTTAAACCATAGTATGCCATTTATTTACAACCTTTTCTTACACTCAACAACAAATTACACAGAAATGCAAGGTTGGGGTTAACTCTTGTCCCGGTAGAGAGAGATACCTTCGCTGAGTATTTGGCAAAACAAAAGTGTTGACGCGTATGCTTAGGAAAGACACGCGCGCTGACCAGAAACAGAACCATGCGTTTTCAAGCCCAATGCAGTCAGAGTATATATCTGACAGTAGGGGTATATAATATGGTGCCATGAGAATGCCCTTTGTATGGATATTCCGCTATACCATAGATATTTTGCAAGTCGAGTTTGTGATAAAAGAACTAACAATGCGTGGGAACTTTGAGGCTATAGTGTCGTGCGTTTAGATTTCTTCGAGACAAGACCTTTTCCTCAACATATGGAGGTAAATAATTGCTGATAAGGAAAGTTGATGTCACTTGGACATGAGACCTATATTTTGTCGAGTGTACTCATTTCAAAAGAACGAAATACAGATCAGAGGAAAGGTTTTCTAGAATGAGCCCGCGGTGAATAGCATATTAATAGCGCTTGCAATTAAGCCATGTATTAGCTAATTAACGCAAAGATTTGAAAGAACCAGGCATCCACGAGAGCAAACATATATGGAAGACATCATAATTGGCAAAATAATGACAAGTCCGGTTGATTTGTGCTATTACCTGTTAGATATACCGGCAAACCTTTATCCTAAGCACACGTTTGTCCTACGTTGAAAGCCTGGCGATTTATTGAATTTCAGATCATATTCAATTGAAACTCGGACTAAGTGTGTGTATGGAGCCGTGTGTATATATCTTAATATCTTGCAATGGATAAATTGTTATTCGCAAAATGAAAAGATTAATTCAACTCATATTTGGCTATTGCAGAATCGCTCTGATAAAATGCCAATGATACTTTGATCATAAGCGAAATTGCGAGTTGGTGGCAATATATTTCGTCAGGAATCGACATCGTGTCAAATTTATTTAAAATAATTTCTCGATCGTCCAATCTGTAGATTTTGTGTCTACTTTTAAATATATTACATTCAATCTAATTAGTCTTGGTGACTAATATAGGAAATACAACATGTCCCTCGAAATGCAAAGTGATAAATCGAAATGTGGAAGAATTGATCCGTAAGGGAGCTAACTCCATCGCTACAAAAGAAAATTGTACGCTTGTGTGGCATGTTTCCTTCAGCAGGGGCTGCACAAATAGACATCACAATACATGAAATTCACCTTATATATTCATAATTTTTAGATAAAGTGAACCGAAATGAACCTTAATTTGTAGTGAGCTTTCAACATGAGGTAAATGTTTCAGGTATTTAATGAGTTATTCGTACGGATTTGGTTTAATTATATTGCCCTATCTGCGTGTGGTTTCGAATTTAATATATCGCAAATACATTGAATATAGTGATTTTAAACTTCAGAGCGTGTGACGTACATATAGAATTTATAAATTATTGCGCAAAAGTTAAAATACTTGTCTCATAACTCGATTAGTAACAAATCAAGAATACAAAACCAACAATTAGTTTACACATTGCATGAGCTGGTGACCACAAAAGAAATAAAATCTATTAAGAAAAACTCGACAAATTCCCCAATTGCGAACAAAGAAGGAAACGGAAAGGGCTAAGATATGGCGAAAACAGCTGTAAACAATCTTTAAATATGCCACGAAATAATATGAACATTTTAACAAATGAAAATATGGGAAGTGTGTTTGTATGCTCCGCCCCAAGTCTATATGAAAGCCAGATGGCACAAAACCACATTCACTCACAACTTCATTCACTCTCGCCCTGGACCTCCCAAAATAAAAATATTCCATTCATTATCCAACAGATGTTTTCTTCTGGTGTTTAATGTAAAAATTCATTTTTCTAATTCTCGGTCAATAATTCAATGAGAAATACGCAGGGAATTGCTTTTCGAAATTGGGGGATGCCGTTAGCCTTCGGGCATAAAAGTGCAATAAAATGCAAGTGCTATCTTAAATTATCTTATCTTATCTTATCTTAATGATGGTTAAATAAAGAAATCGCTAGATGCCGTCAGCTCTGCATTTTGTGTTTGAGTAAATGAAGACCCTCAATACCAGAATACAATTAAATACAGTTTATGCATATTTTTACATCAAAAGTGAGGAGTGCGTGGGCGCCGGCGGGGGTGGGGGGGTGTTGAGAATAAAATGAAATTGAACTCTCAACATGAATCATTTCAATGTAAAGCCTCGGCCAAACGAGAAACCAATATTGTATTTCGCTGGTCATTTAAACAAAATATCCTCACTGCATGGTTGCTGTGATATTGTCATTTCGCCCAATGATCTGGATATAATTGGATAGACAAAAAGGTAAAACTTTTGTTCTATAATATTCCTAGGATTCTGTATGCTTTTTACATCCCATCAATATTGGGTTTGTTATTGATTGTATGTCACTTCCAGCAAGCTTTGTATACTTAAATACAGTGTATATAAAATGGAATTTACTGCGCGGTCAGTGAGTAAAATGTCATACCCTGAAACCTGGTGATATCACCAAAACTGATTTCCATAAAATATCAGAATCGCGGATTTGTGCTTTAAACTTCGAAGTATAAGGGAAAGAGCATTTTACTGGAGCGCTATCTTCCCCTAAAAATCGCTATCTCAAACAAAAAATAAACAAAATAAATAAAAATGTCATGAGCATATAGAAATTGGATTCCCGGACTCCATATATTATATAATTGTATATATACACAATCTCCGTGCGCGATGATCCAGAAAGAAAGTTTCATTACCACAACGTAGCCATTATATGTCAGTCATCATGCATATGAAGAAAGATATGTGACGTTCGGTTGATATAGGAAAAATACCCTTTGTGTGTGACAGTAATAAAGCTGATTCTTTTTTCAATCCAAAATCTTCAAAATCAGATATCAGCCTAGAAAAAATGCGATTGTCAATTGTATATATATGGATGTATGCTTGTTCATAAGGTTTCGCCATCTGTAGCGGACATAGCCCAAAATCTATGTAACTTATTTTCTGTTTCTGTGTTAGAGCTGATATGTCCAAGGATAGAGTGAACGATTCCCTGTTCAATTCATTTGCCAGCAAGCGTGCGGGAAGGGATTTACCTGGTAAAGAAAATATTGCACCTCAAATCAAAACCAATACCAGTTAAGAATGATAAAAAAGTGTTCCCTGCCTCAATTCAATTTGCCAGCAAGCGTGCGGGAAGGGATTTACCTGGTAAAGAAAATATTGCACCTCAAATCAAAACCAATACCAGTTGTTTCTAATAATCAAACTTCCTGATACATTATGTGCAAATGTAATTTGGTTTGGGGTGTCGTAACTCTGCGGTCACCGAGTTAAATTAGCGGCATGGCGGAAGTGAAGAGCTCATGGCTGAATTAATGTTGAGCGCTATGTATGTACAAACTATAACACTTGTACCTATATTACACGTTGGTAACTGTGCGTTTATCTGGGACGTTGCAGCACGGTTTACAATGTTGTGACGTGTGAAATTTGTACGCGTCATGTTGACAAGCGCAGGGGGATTCTATTTTACAGGGCGGGTGTGGAATGGTGGGCCTAATCGCGTCGGCATACAATCGCCTGTCTCAGGTGACAGAATAACCGCCCGTTTAAGAGACCACATAAACTCGTCCATTGATCTTGGCACGTTGCCAACTGACAATTTTCAGCAAAGGGGAGACAGGTTGCCAAAGTTTTTACAATATTTTTAAAACTTTCTTTGTAATCTTTGTTGATAATCAGTTTAAGTTCAGTTCAATAGAATAGAAATACTGTTTTCGTAGGCTTGTTCAATGTATATTTGAGGGCCGGTTAGTGTGGGAACGTTGATAAATTTTCCCACACTAACCTTGTCTCAAATATACATTTAGCGCACAGTGACTTGAGTAGCAGGGGGTGTCTTCGTCGATGTTGTTGTTGTTGTGATTATATATATAATTTTTTTTGCAAGAATATATTTATTTCCCACCTTTTCATACACCACAATGACAGTAGATGTCATAAAAATGCTTTATATACGCCCTAAATCGATATACATACCCCTCCTCTACTAGATCTCCATCTCTAATAACAAGTGTGGTTACTTAATGTTAAAGCCGTATACCGACTTTCGCCACGAATCCCGGTACAGGGGGTAATTCGGGTGTCTGCAGACAACCAACAGTAAATGGATGAGCAGACGTGAACTATGGTGAAAACTAAACGGGCGTGGAGAATTCCATGAGGTAAGTTCTCCTGCATTCGAAGCTTTTCGGCCTCGATTTCAAAAAGTCTTCGGAAGTCTTTTATCAGTTACTGGAAACCAGCCATATCGTGGAGAATGTATTGTGTACCGGGATTCGTGGCGAATTCTTTAACATAGAAGTAACCACACCTGTTATTAGAGATGGAGATCTAGTAGAGGAGGGGTATGTAGATCGATTTAGGGCGTATATAAAGCATTTTTATGACATCTACTGTCATTGTGGTGTATGAAAAGGTGGGAAATAAATATATTCTTGCAAAAAAAATTATATATATAATCACAACAACAACAACATCGACGAAGACACCCCCTGCTACTCAAGTCACTGTGATTTAGCGCGCGCATATGAAAACCGTATTTCTAAAATAGTAAACAATGAAAAAAGTACCTGATTACACGGAACATTACGGCAAATACTGCTTTTACGTCGATAAAAAGTCATCGCGCAGGTCGACGTTTGCTATTTGATGCGGCTGAATTTCCAGAGCGAAATTGTTCCATTTTAATGTATTTCCAGCCTATACACAGACTTCAACAAAATCGTGTGGGTTTTTTTGTTTTTTTTTATTTGAGACAAACATCCGCTTCCGAGTTAACGAGAACTCAGAATCAAAAATACGTGTCAAAATATTTGTGTCAAAATACGATATAAAATCAAAAAGTTTAGTCTTTTATTGTGTCCGATTCTGATGCATCTTCAGCTCATATTCGAGGAGGCGAGATATCGAGAATTAGGACAAGTATACTCTCTAAAATAATTAGATTGAAATTCAATCTATCAGATTGAAATTAGGGACCAATCTTTTACTGGATTGAAAATATTCAATCTAATAGTTTGAAGACGATAAAATGAATCTGTTGAAGACAGAAAATTCAATACACTGGATTGAAATTTACAATCTAATAGATAGAATATTCAATTGAATAGATCGGTATAATTCCAAGTTGATAGATTGAATTTTTAATCTAATTATTTTAGAGGGTATTCGGTGCCTGCAGGAAGGTTCCAGATAGTGTGGAAATGACAACTCTTATTTAAAGGTGATCCTATTAATATCCATGATCTACGTTTATGTAAGTTTACCGTTTTTCAAATGAATCTATATGTTGCCATCAATCAAACATCTTGCGAGTCAAGACTGTTATATACGTTCATCGATCCCGTTATGATCGACAGCCTTTTCTGCGACATGGGAGCCCATGTGATATTTTCCTGGTTGCCTTCTGGGATGGAAAAACTGTTATATAGACAAGAAAATAATATTATTGTAATTTTTTCCGCCAAATCGGCTGCCTTCCACTTGAATAGAAGCTCAAAATTCAAAATTCCCTGCTGACAGTCAACCGACAGGAAAGGGAAAAGTCACAAGGAGGGGATTAATACCAGCCCGTAGGAATTCTGGTTTTATAGATCAATCGCCTCATAATGGAAAGATAATCGAACTCAGGAAAGAAATCCAATTTGAGAGTACAAACAAACAATCTGTTAAACCGGGCCGACTAAGAAGCGATGCCTTTCGATACGGTTTGACTGCCGGAAATTACTTGGAGCCAAACGTGTCTCGATGTTTTCGTAACCGCTGTCTCTTTCGCTTCCATTTTCCTTGTCAATTCGTGATTTCTCAGCATCCTGAAGCTATGAGAGGGAAATTCATTATTGTAAACATGACTTTAGGTGATCAATAAGCACGTCCCGCCAAAATGCTCCGTTATTTGAACGTATGTCTAATCAATGTCGACCTTAAGCTAGCTGCCATTAGCCCTCGCTGTTGGCCACGTGTCACGTGCTCGAGGTCACGTGTTGAACTCTGTGCGCATGTCTCGAGGATAAGAATGGCAATGAATTAAACAAACCGATCATGAATCATGTAAAATCTAATTCTCTTTCGCAAGTTTGCCCCTTCACAGATTGAGAGATTGAGAGATTGCTGCGCAGGAGAAGTGAAACGGAAATAGCTTTGATTGGAGACGGATAAACTTACCAGATACGGGAAAAAGTATTAGCGAGGAATAGTTCAGCGAGAGCTCGACTCCTAATTAGTTTCTTGATTAAAGTCCTGAACGCTGCCGTATTGTGAAGAGAGATCGCAATATACGACGTTTATCGTGCAAGATCTTTTAATTTGCAGGGGGACCTTTCCTCGCTGGAAAGAGATCTCCATGAATATCAGCAGAAAAGAAAAGGTGCTGATAGGAGAATTGCAAGGCTAGTTTCCAATATCACCAAGCTTGAAAATTAACGGCCAATAAAGAGGACTGGCTGTTTTACGTTATCTCTCACGTATTTTGGATGTCATTAAAAGAGCGTCGATGTTTGGGCTCCTTTTATTTGTGCTGATCAACGGGAGCTTGCTGAAATAAGGGATACGGTCATAGCAAATGTGACAATAACCGTTAAAGAGAAACGCTGGAAAATACTATACACTATCGAAAACATTCCGAGATTACTCTTGAATACATCCAGAAATCGTGTTCCGGTATTCGATCCTGAAAATAGATACAGTGGACGATTTGAGGACAAAATATAAACGTGCATTTCCAGCCGAGCCATTTTCCCTAATTCACATATCAATTTAAATACAGTTAAATGTCCTGAAAGTGACTAAAATTAAGGACCGTATCCTAAATTTCAGGGAAAACGTAATAGCAGCTGAATTCAATTTGCATATTAAAAGCCTGAAGTTCAGACAAATACCTGTATCTTAGAAAATATCCATCAATAATCTTTGGTAATAACCCAGCCCTCTGATGTGATGAAAACGGACTTAATATTGTATATGAGCAGAAAATGTCCCTTTCCTTTGGCATTTTATGCACCCTATACTGTTTAAATACTGCCCAGACAAGTTTTTCAGAGAATCTGATGTTTCTTACTGCAAACCTACTCAGTATATCAGAAATTATTATAGGAACACAGTTCAAAGAACTACAATTCTCAGATTTCTTCCGAAAAGCCCCATCTCCACCATTTCTAATTTTCATGTGATGCTTTGCTCTCGAGCAATCATTGAAATTAATCCATCCATGTTTATGTGTTCAATCTGACAGCCATAATTCACTGAACTGATATTACTTTTAAGTAAATCTCATGTGTCTTTCTAACAGTAATTGTATATAACCTTGTTGTCTATATACAGATATATTGCCAAATATCCTGCATAAGCCTTGTCCACTTGCCTTCTCTCAATTATTCTGTACTATCGAAGCCTCCAATGGGACTTTTGCTGTCATGAACACCGTTGACGTTGAAGATATCAACTGAAAGTCACTTTTAACTTGTCAAAAAGTGCGATCGTGGTTAAAGCATCAAAATACTTTAGATATTCGAAAATGAATTCAAATTAAAACAAAAAATTGAATACCGGTACTTACTTTCAGAAGAGAGATGGGTGTGATTCTTGAGTCTTGATGGTGACTCATCTTGATAGTGACTCACCTTGATTCACACATCTCAATAGTGACTCACCATAATAATGACTCGCCTTGATTCACACACCTTAATAGTGACTCACCATAATAGTGACTCACCTTGATTCACACACCTTAATAGTGACTCACCATAATAGTTTCTCGCCTTGATTCACACACCTTAATAGTGACTCACCATAATAGTGACTCACCTTGATTCACACACCTTAATAGTGACTCACCTTGATTCACACACCTCAATAGTCACTCACCATAATAGTGACTCGCCTAGATTCACACACCTTAATAGTGACTCACCTTGATAGTGATTCACCTTGACTCACACACCTTAATAGCGACTCACCTTGATTCACACACCTCAATAGTGACTCACCATAATAGTGACTCGCCTAGATTCACACACCTTAATAGTGACTCACCTTGATAGTGATTCACCTTGATTCACACACCTTAATAGTGACTCACCTTGATAGTGACTCACCTTAGTAATGACTCACCATATAAAGGAAGCGTTCTCTCTCAAACGTTAAAAAACGGAGAAAATAGATAGCAATATCTATGTGAAGCATATCCGCGAAGAAGTGAAACATGACCAAGATGACTCATCTGTATAAACGTCTGGCCCATATACCTCTTATTCAGTTGTAGAAGAGACAAGTCTTTTGGGGTTCTGTTTTTTCTCCCAAACGCAATTCAGCTGGATTCAATGCCTACTACATCAGACAGAAAAACTCTTCCCGACATATTTCACAAAGAAATATTAGATTTTCCAATGGAAATTTGTTCGCATTTGTCTGTTAGAATGCACTCAATGTGACTGAACTTTATCAGTTCAGTTAATTCCGCGGAAAGGATTCTTTGATTCTGGGCCATATTTTTTAATTAAAAAATTATATGTTGAAAATAATAATGCTATTAGTGAAATGAAGGTGTTACTTTTTATCATAAATTTCCAAATATAATATTGCAACACAAGCTGTATGTATGCGGCAGTAGCAAAAGAATCTGCATCAGTTGCGTCCCTTGGATTAGGTCTTTGCAGGTGATTCCCACCGATCAAGATGGGTGTAGCTTTCCCAGATCGCAGCTTTTCCATGAAAGAATAGCACACGTTTGACACCACATTGATTGCACTTTCCATCCATTGATAACAAATACGATATTTGCGATAAGGCACTCACAGGGGAAAATGGGGAAAACATGTTTCCTTGATTCACGGAAATGAGATAATTTCAGAAGCGATGAATGCTTTTCTAGTGCTCTTTAAAACAATGGGCATGGTACATTTAAGCGCGTGTGCGCGTGCGAAGCTTTTCTCGCGCGTGCTCTGTCTCGCGGGAACCCGATGTGGGATACTGCATTTATTTTGATTCACAGGGATTTATACAATAGGATGTCAATATCTGATCGATATTAAACCCTATTGATCTGACCTCGCGCACACCTTACATCTATAACACGCGTTATGTGGTCTCGTGCGTTTGCGCCTCAACTCTGCTAAACAATTGCCCTTTTTCGCACTGTTATAACTTTCCATTTTTTTCTACAATAATAGTCGTTATCCTAAGCTTTTAGTCCAGGCGTATGGATTTCACAAAAGGTCCAGGGCATCCCGTACTTTCACACATTTGTTTTTGAAATATCATTAGGTGTTTTCGTGTTTGGGGTAACCCATGCTGTGTAGATGACTACACAATATTGTACACCCTGCCTTTTAAATGCATTTGCTTGTATGCGTTTGTTGAACAATATCCATTCATTATCATTAAGTCAGTTTTTACACCACGATAACCGGTAAAATGAAATTACGGATCGTTCTTTCCCACGATCACCTTTAGTTCGTGGCTGACGGTTCGGTTACTAAATCAATATTAATGTGCTGTGGTTTTCTACCATGTCGGGATTTGATTTCATTCCCGCTTTCCACAGGTAAGGGTTCCTGACAATGCCCATATTTGGAATGAATGGCGGTCGATTGAACAGAGGAAGTTCTTTATGATTTCCTCTAAGTGCCATGCTATTTTCCTTCCTCTAATAGCACCTATATATACAGGATAGGTTATTGAAGTGTTCCATTTCCCATATTTCTCCTAATGTTTCCTCGGTGGTTCATTAAGTGACATTTTCTCCTTAATTTGAGGAAATCGCTTGATGTTCTATATAAACATATGGCAAATGTAGATGGATATTTTTTTTAAACCTACAGCGAAATCTCAAGAAAAGCTTCCATCCGATACTTAATTATCTCCGCTTCATGCATATATATCGGTATGTATAATCCACATATAGTTCCTTAAACACAAATTAAACGAGAAGTGGGGGGAGGGAGCGATTCCCTATCCTACTCAACCTTTTTTTTAGAAAAAAAGCTGACCAATCAGGCAGTGTCTCACAAATCGTCTAAGGTCTACAACATACGTATAAAAGAAAAACTGTTTTTGGAGAGACAAATCTTCCAGATGTGCAAAAGTGTCCAAGAAGTCTTCGTGGCATATGAATATTAAAAAAATGTAAGGTAAAACTACAGCTAATCATCTTAGGAAATATGTAAGCTTTTCAGGGCAAACACACCTTTGACCTGTTAGCCTCAAATCAACATGTCTTTTTGAATCTACTTGGAGAAAATAAAATGTATCTGTGAATTTTTGTGAACCTGACATATTATTCTGACAGGCCTATGACTATCAGTTCTGGCATATGGTGAACAGTAGTGTAAAATTGATATCACCGAGACACATGAGAAATAAGCAAGGATCAGGGAGCTGGGTACGGTGGGTAAAACCTAGAGTATAGTGGGTAAAACCAAGGCTATGACGGGTAACTCTTAGTGGGTACACCCACGGGTACGACGGGTAACACGTAGGGTGAGTCAGTGAGTATGGATTAACGTCGCTTACAATCATAGCACGATATTCGGTTCCTATTACTGTTCGAACCCGGGTCCTCATGGGTAAGGTCTTATTCCTTCTTACATCCGTGAACTCCACGACTGCCCCAGTTCGCCGCCTCTTACGACAAGCTGTCTGAGGAGCGAAGGCCCATAAATTCTTAACACGACCACACAACCTGTGCGCAACGACATCAATTGTCGCAACGACATCAATTCCGGATCAATTCCGGGGAGCCCCACGGGGAGTAATCCTTAGGGTATGACGGACAAACCCTACATTCTTCGTTGGATATACGAAGCGAAATATTATTCTAGCAAGACAATAACCACTTCTGGCATAGCTTGATAGGTAGTGTAAATTGATATACAAACATCTAGTCCGCCATTCAATATTCAGCCGTCGTCCATTAAAGAACTTCCGCGTCCATAATCCAAAGACCTTTTCCATATTCCATATAACAGCATGAGCACCAAATTAAAAACATAAACAACCGTCATAGAATAGATAAACTTGGGCTAGTTTCCTGCAGGAGAGAAGTGGTTAACAGTTTTCAATGATGCCGGCAATAAATCTTGATGTTCCAAAAATATCAAATCCGTATCGCTGATCAGTATTCTTAATGCATATAATTTTCGTTGTGAAGTCGTTATCTAGAGAAGGATGTATCTCAGTCAAGCTTTGATTGTGACTGTTCATATGAACACCATGAGGATTTTGAAGTACATGAGTTCATACGGCCCCTAAACCCAGGTTAAGCTGAATTAGACACAACGTATGTGCAGCTTCCATAAATCTTGCACGCTACGTTCGTATTTTGCTAAAATTTGAGAAACTTTGAAAGTTTATGCAATAAAGTGTTGAGACGTTAATTATAATCGTCACATTTAACAGAGATATAGGTCTAAATATGATGTGCCGTTAGGGCTATTTCCTTCAAATCCAGTGAAGGTGGATATATATCCTTCTCTGCGTCAGTTATATAGCGATTATCCACAGCGAGAAGATCGTCTATATAGCAATTGATGAATCAGAAGGAAATGGTTTTGAAATGATCGGGATTGGAAAGCGCCTGTATATAGTCGTATTCATAAGAGAACGAATATAGTTCAGCCAAAAGGGGCGCACAATTAGTACCCATTGAAATACCTATATGCTGTTGATATATTGTGTTGCCAAATTTCACATAGATATTATTAATGAGAAATTCAAGCAGCTCTATAAACAAAGAAACATCTCATGAATGATATCCCTTGTATGTAGATACAGATAAAATAATTCAGGAAGATCAAAAGGGGTTTATCCCAGGACGATATATAGGGGAAAATATTAGACTGATATATGATTTGATGTTTGAGACACGAGAACGGGAAATTCCAGGACTTCTGCTCCTAATAGACTTTGAGAAGGCATTCGATTCGATATCATGGAATTTTATGAATAATGTAATCAAAACACTGAATTTTGGAGAAAACATTCAAAAATGGATCAAGACATTTTATAGTAACATTCAAACCTGTATAATACAAAACGGTCACTTATCGAGTGCTTTCAAAGTTGAGCGGGGTTGCAGACAAGGAGATCCCATTTCACCATATCTATTTCTGCTGTGCGCTGAAGTGTTAGGTCACATGATAAGAGAAAACCAGAATATTCGGGGCATAAAAATTGGGCAAATGGAATATAAAATAAGCCAATACGCAGATGATACTCAGCTAACCCTTGACGGATCAGAGGCGTCTCTGACTGAAGCGCTAAATTGTATCAAGAATTGTTATTATCTCTCGGGGCTGAAAATAAATGTAGAGAAGACTAAGGCAGTTTGGATAGGTTCGCTCACGGGATCAGAAATAAAACTGTGTCAAGACATGAGTCTGGACTGGGTGAATGACTTCACTGCATTGGGTATTAACTTCTCGACTACACAATTCTATGACATCTGGAAAATTAATTACCTAAGCAAACTTGACGATTTGAAAAAAGAACTCAACAAGTGGAAACTGCGCAACTTAAGCCTTTTGGGAAAAATTACGGTTATTAAATCTTTAGCTTTGTCGAAACTGATACATCTCTTCCTTTACTTGCCGAACCCAAACGATGAGTGCATGAAGGAAATCAATAAACTTTTGTATAAATTCCTCTGGAATGATGGTCCGGACAGAATTAAGCGACAAATTTTAACAAAAGACTATGCTAGCGGAGGATTGAGGATGATAAATTTAACCAACTTTGTCCAGTCACTAAAGATATCTTGGGTGCGCCGTATAGCATTTCAGACCCGAAAATGGCATAAAGACTTTTAATGAATTAAAAAATAACTATCATATTACGGGGACATTTTTAGATTATAATCGATTAATAAGGACGATACCGAAAAGCTGGCTTGACAGCTTGAAACAAAATTGCGCGAGATCCTTGAAACATACGCCAAATATCACTCTCCCGTTGAAGATATTGGCAAGTGAAAGGAAGGGGGGTAGACGTTACTGTGATATATTGAATACAGACTACTCTATACAATACCCTGCCCAGACTAAATGGGAGAATGAGTTAAACCTCACAGACATCGACTGGGACAAGTTTTATTGTAGTAACGTACATTGTTATACTTATACCAAACTTACTGATTTTCAATACCGCATCCTTCACAGAATTACAGTTACTAACTCCTTCCTGAATTTAATATCTATTTCAGACTCAGATCTGTGTGATTATTGTAAAGTTGATAGAGAAACTATATATCATCTATTCACCCAATGCACGTGGGTGAAGCCGTTGTGGTCCGACTTTCAAAGGTGGCTGAACGAAAAACTTGGGATAGTGGAAGCAATAACGCCAGTAACCAGTATTCTTGGGTGGGATAAGAAATTTTGCGCCCGTAATACTCTCCTGACTTTAACGAAAAAATATATATATACGAATAAATTTTCTGGAACACGACCTAATTTTCAAGCTCTGTTAAACATGTTCCGTGCCCACTATAACATCGAGAAATATATATCACAGATCAAAGACTCACCCAGTGGAAACGCCAAAAATGGCAGCGAATGGCGCCGCTTTTCGAGTCTGACCAACAAGGCGATTAAGTCTAACCTATTGCAACAGAATGGTCACTGCTTAGTTTATATATTATTCCTGTCACTAAAAGAAATCGGTTGTATTGTTCTTCTTTTCTCTCCTGTTTCGTCCACTTACTGCCTTCAATTTCACTACAAGGTATAATAATGCGAACTGATATATCTGTTTTATTTTATGTTTGCCCTGGACCATGTGGGTATAACATTAGCAATGTCAAACTCGTGGTCGTTTAGTGAATAAATGCCCAATGGTTTGTCCAGGGCTTAACTGAAAAAAAAAAATAAAAAAATATCCCTTGTATGTAGTAGAGCTAGAGAATGCTTTATGGCTTCTGACATTCGGTTTTCTTGAACACATATGCTATTAATGAACTTAGCCGGCCAATAAGGTCCTGATGAGGGATTGTAGTATAGAGAGTCGAGAAATTGCATGTGGATACATGTCTGTACGTTATGTGACCTTTAGCATCAATTTCTTGAAGAACCGTTCTCAACAAGATTGAAAGAATCTTGGTGATGCAGCTTCTAGAGCCAGCTATGAATCAAGCTTTGTATGGGCCTCGAAGAACAAGGGAAACGAATAGAGGGCATGGGTACGGCGGGTAAACCCTAGAATAAGGCGTGTAAACCCTTGGTATGTAGAAACCTGGGGTAGGATGGAGAAACCCTAAGGTATGACGGTTATCCAGTGAGTATTTCCACAACTTGTTGGATTAAGGATGTGGAGGCAATTGTTGCTATTTTAACCTCTTTCACAACAGGATTGTGAATCAAATCTCCTGTGCAGTCCTTTGGACTTTATAAACTGATCTATTTCCCCCAAATAGCTGCTCTCCTCAGGAAAGATTTAGCTTGGTCTACGTATAACTTGACCCAAGTATCAAACGTAATCGTCTTTCCACATCAGGGGGTGGGGGGGGGGGAGCTCAGTGGCCGAGTGGTCTATAAGGCGCTTCGCTGGTGACCGCTAGCCTCACACCGCTGAACCGGTATGGGTTCGAGCCCAGCTGGTGCATGTGTGAAAGTTTGTCAGTAACTTGCCGACGGGCGGTGGCTCTCTCCGGGCACTCCGGCATCATCCACCAACGAAACTGACTCTCACCATTATGAGTGAAACAACCTTGAGTGTGACAAATCTCCCCCTCCCCCCCCCCCACATTATGGTAACAGTTTAGTATAGTGACGATGTGATGCGTTCAACCGTTTCTCTAAGAATGAGGTCCTCTCGACCGAGAGCTCATTTAAGATGAAAAACAGTATATCTAATTTTGATTTGATGAATATCTAATTTTGATTTGATGATGTCACTACGGTATTACTATGGTTTCCCATTCATTTAACCTAAATGTCTATATCACCTCAACAAAGAACACCTATATACATCGCCAGCTCAATCACAACCACCGACGCCGCCGTCATGTCCCTATGTATTCAATAACCGTTTTATGAAATAGAAAAACTGAATGCCAAGGTTTGATTTTATATTATTTGTAGACTTATGAATAAATTTATTGGAACGAATTATGTATGATAGAGTATATTAATGTATATTCTGTTGAAATTTGGTTTGCGTTAGCATCAATTCCAAATTTATATGAAATAAAAATAATAAAACACCAGGTGGTTTCCTACAAGAGAGAAGTGGTCAACAGTTGTCAGAGATGTCTGCCGCATATGATCATGTTCTTTATATATAGTGCTAATCACTGACCATTATTATTTCTTCAAATGAATTTCCAAGTCGTTTTCCAGAATATGTATCTCAGTCACGCTTTTTAGCTCATTTGAACACCATGGAAATGTAAAACACATGATATTCAAAATACCCCTAGCTCCGGGTTAAGCGGAATTAGACACAAGTTACGAAACACAGCGCCAGATATCGTGTACGCTACGATCCTATTTTGCTGTCAGTGTACGACAATTAAAACAAAACTTTGAGAAAAATTGAATTCAGACGTTTGGTGGTATGGTGTTGTTTGACAATTCGTCACATTCTGCACATGATCTAGCAAATGCTACCAGACATTAGAATGAATGAAACTCCGAAGATTGAAGTCATTTTCATATATACTCTCCATTTCGGAACTTATTCTGCCACCATCAGGAAATACATATGAACTAAACAAGGCATACATTTTGGTATATATATAGGGCACAGTAGTGTGAGCAGAAGTTCACACGAATAAGTTAAAACAACATAAATACAAGCGGGAATATAGGTGAGCAGTTCTTATCTAAACACGATCAGATCTCTAACTTTCACCACCTCTAGCATATCGCTCCAAATTGCAATTTTCTTAGGTTTACGACTTTTTGATGTAATATACAGAAGTGCATTCGTCTTCAACCTTTGATGTTCCTGGATATTCCATTTAAGCTAGATAAACAAATGTTCATAAGTTGAAGAGATTCCGTCTTCATACATTTCCATAATGTAGTCGAGTTATCGTGGATAAATACGTCAACATAATTGTGAATGTGTTGCTTGCTATGGGATAATTAAAAACATACTGGCAATTCAAACCGATATCTCTTGAAGCTTTGCTCTGATCGAATACTTTCTGCACCATATACAAATCAGACACGTTATCATGGTGCGATCTTTTGGTAAGCAAGTCTGAAATTACAACACATATAAGGGAAGTGGGAAGAGGTGCCGACATACTGACTGCGTCATATGACTTCACAGAATAGTCTTCTGGTAAACCTATTCTAAAGCACATACCAAGAATCTAACGAATTCGTGATATGTGTTGCATCTCAGGTACGCTTTTATTGTACCTGTTCATGTGGCAACATGGATAATATGACCACACGGCCCCTAGCACCGGCATAAGCGGTATTAGATACAAATCTAGAGAGCTATGATGGAAATGCTCTGACAACTCGTATACTGGTAATTGGTGAGCTGTTTCGCTGTGACAACTCGCACATTGGCGATTGGTGAGCTGTATCGTCGTCAGATGTAAATGACGGCAATTAACACAAAAGACTAGTCTGTAATTACAAGCGTCTAGTCCGTCATTCATAATCCAGCCGTCGTCCATTAGAGAATATCCGCGTCCATAATCCAAAGACCTATTCCATATTCCATATAACAGTATTAGCACCAAATTCAAAAAGACAATCATAGTATACATAAACATAGGCTTGTTTCCTGCAAGAGAGAAGCGGTCAACAGTTTTCAATGATGCCGGCAAGACATCATGATGTTCCAAAAATATCAAATCCGCATCGCTGATCAGTATTCTCAATCCATAATATTCGCCATAGAGTCGTCATCTAAAAAAAAGATGCATCTCAGTCACGCTTTGATTGTGACTGTCCATATGAGCACCATGAGGATCTTGAAGTACATGGGTTCATACGGCCCCCAGCCCCGGGCCAAGCGGAATCAGACACAAGTTACGAAACGCAGCGCCATAGATCTTGCACGCTACGTTCGTATTTTGCTATCAGCATGCGATATGTATCGCCAAATTTGAGAAACTCTGAGCGGAGGCGCCTGGCGGAACAGCCCTGCCCTACAAGTTTCCGCAACAATGTTCCGCGACGCCGATCAAAATCATCACATTTAACACAGGATCTAGCAAATGCTACTAAGCGAGATATGCATACGCCATATGCAGGTCCCACTGGAACATCACTATCCAGAAAGGGATAGTCTACGATGTCGAAACTGTAATCATCTCTTTTGTCATAAAGTCGACGAGAGAGAATGCCCGCTTCATTTCCATAGAGATAGAGATCTAAATAAGATGTGCCTGTAGGGCCATCTGCAGCTTCCTTCAAATCCAGTGAAGGTGGACATATATCCTTCACTGCGTCATTTATATAGCGACCATCCACAGCCCGATGTCGACCCAGCATCAACTTCCCACAAATGCCAACATATATCAAAGACTAAAAGGTCTGTACAGGGGGCGGGCCTCGGGGACGAAACGTCCACCAGCAGAATCTCGCCATGCACAGGTAAAAATTACAACACATATAAGGGAAGTGGGAAGAGGTGCCGACATACTGACTGCGTCATATGACTTCACAGAATAGTCTTCTGGTAAACCTATTCTAAAGCACATACCAAGAATCTAACGATTCGTGGTATGTGTTGCATCTCAGGTACGCTTTTATTATACCTGTTCATGTGGCAACATGATATGACCACACGGCCCCTAGCACCGGCATAAGCGGTATTAGATACAAATCTAGAGAGCTATGTCCTCGTTCTCTGTTAAAATATGATGCTTATCTTCGCACCTCATGTTCTTGCCATCTTTTCAAGCATCTTCTAAGATTAGACTGATTAGGCATTGACCTATATGTGCACATATACAAAAAACATTGGTGGGTGTCCTTGTATGTATTTCTAAGAATTAATACTAATAATTAATCATCTCCTGTTTATGGAAGAATATCTTTAATTCCATACACTAGGATCGCTCTGGATCATTTCGGACCATTCCGGTTCATTCCGGATCACTTCGGATCATTTCGGATCACTTCGGATATTATTGACCTCATCAGGATCTTATTGACCGCTAAGTTAATAGTATCGGTGTTCAAGAAAACTGATCGTAGATATATTAATGTCGGAAGCCATAAAGCATTCTTTAGTTCTACTACATACATGAGATATCATTCATGGGATGTTTCTTTGTTTATAGAGTTGCTTGAATTTCTCATTAAAAATATCTATGTGAAATTTGGCAACACAATATAACAACAGCATATAGATATTCCAATGGGTACTAATTGTGCACCCCTATTGGCTGACCTATATCTGTTCTCTTATGAATATGACTATATGCAGGCGCTTTAAAAAACCGATCCATTCAAAGCCCGTTCCTTCTCATTCACCAAACGCTATATAGACGATCTTCTCGCTGTGGATAATCGCTATATAAATGACGCAGTGAAGGATATATATCCACTTTCACTGGATTTGAAGGAAACTACAGATAACCCGGCAGGCACATCATATTTAGACCTATATCTCTATAAAAATGAAGCGGGCCTTCTCTCTCGTCGAATGTATGACAAAAGAGATGATTACAATTTCGACATCGTAAACTATCCCTTTCTGGACAGTAATATTCCAGTGGGACCTGCATATGACGTATACATATCACGACTAGTAGCATTTGCTAGATCCTGTGTTAAATGTGACGATTTTAATCAACGTCACAAAACATTGTTGAAGAAACTTATAAAACAGGGCTACACCACCAAGCGCCTCCACTCAAAGTTTCTCAAATTTGGCGATACATATCGCATGCTGATAGCAAAATACGAGCGTATCGTGCAAGATCTATGGCGTTACGTTCCGTAACTTGTGTCTAATTCCGCTTAACCCGGGGCTAGGGGCCGTATGAACCCATGTACTTCAAGATCCTCATGGTACTCATATGATCAAAGCCTGACTGAGATACATCATTCTTTAGATGACGATTTTACAACGAATATTATGGATTAAGAATACTGATCAGCGATACGGATTTGATATTTTTGGAACATCATGATGTCTTGCCGGCATCATTGAAAATTGTTGACCGCTTCTCTCATGCAGGAAACAAGCCTATGTTTATGCATACTATGATTGTCTTTTTGAATTTGGTGCTAATACTGTTATATGGAATATGGAATAGGTCTTTGGATTATGGACGCGGATATTCTCTAATGGACGACGGCTGAATTATGAATGACGGACCAGACGCTTTTAATTAAAGAATATCCACGTCCATAATCCAAAGATCTATTCCATATTCCATATAACAGTATTAGCACCAAATTCAAAAAGACAATCATCATATACATAAACATAGGCTTTGATTGTGACTGTTCATAGTCACGCTTTGATTGTGACTGTTCATTTGTGATTTTGATTGTGACTGTTCATATGAGTACCATGAGGATCTTGAAGTACATGGGTTCATACGGCCCCTAGGCCCGGGTTAAGCGGAATTAGACACAAGTTACGAAACGTAACGCCATAGATCTTGCACGCTACGCTCGTATTTTGCGATCAGCATGCGATATGTATCGCCAAATTTGAGAAACTTTGAGTGGAGGCGCTTGGTGGTGTAGCCCTGTTTTATAAGTTTCTGCAACAATGTTTTGTGACGTTGATTAAAATCGTCACATTTAACACAGGATCTAGCAAATGCTACTAGGCGTGATATGTATACGCCATATGCAGGTCCCACTGGAATATTACTGTCCAGAAAGGGATAGTTTACGATGTCGAAATTGTAATCATCTCTTTTGTCATACATTCGACGAGAGAGAAGGCCCGCTTCATTTTTATAGAGATATAGATCTAAATATGATGTGCCTGTAGGGCTATCTGTAGTTTCCTTCAAATCCAGTGAAGGTGGATATATATCCTTCACTGCGTCATTTATATAGCGATTATCCACAGCGAGAAGATCGTCTATATAGCGTTTGGTGAATGAGAAGGAACGGGCTTTGAATGGATCGGTTTTTTAAAGCGCCTGCATATAGTCGGCTGATGGACGACGGCTGAATTATGAATGACGGACCAGATGCTTGTAATTAGGAGAAGAGACAAGCATCATTAGGGTTACAACATAGTACTCCCAAACAAATAGGAATGGGATCCGATTTGGATTTATATGAAAATTCATATATACCAAATGCTGAGAAACGCTTATACCATTCATTTTTTATGAAAGTTGCTGGCACTACTGAAAGCGGGCAAACAAAGAGATAGATGCATTATTACGAGGTCTTGAAAGATATGTAGATTCCATTTCGCAGAGTCTTATCTACTGTTGTAACAAATCTGTATTCGATTATAAGATTCTGAGAGTAACCAGTATAGAATTCGTAAACGATGTACCCATACATTTAGGAGTTGATGTATACTTTCATCCAAGTGTAAGAAATCTGAAAATAGTGGATGATCTTATGATAGAGGTTAAACAGGCCATTTCAGACTTGTTTACATTTCAGATATAATGACAACGTACCTGTGGTTTATATAGTGTAGAACATTTTTCGCTCAGGTAAAAGCTTCAAGAGATATCGGTTTGAATTGCCAGGATGTTGTTCTTTTTAATAATCCTGTAGACAAGAAACAACATTGAGTATTAAGTCGTTGTATTTATCCAAGACGACTCGTCTACTTCATGAAAATGTATAAAACGCGATTTCTTTACCTTATGGACATGTATTTATCGGTCACAAACCGAATACACAGGAACATGCGTCTAGTCCGTCATTCAATATTCAGCCTATGTCCATTAAAGAATTTCCGCGTACATAATCCAAAGACCTAATGCATATAACAGTAGTAGCACCAAATTATGAAAGAAACAATCATAGTATGCATAACCATAGGCTAGTTTCCTGTAAGAGAGAAGCGGTCACCAGTGTTCAATGATGCTGGGAAGACATTATGATGTTCCATAAATATCAAATTCGCATCGCTGATCAGTATTCTAAATCCATACGATTTTCGTGGGGAAGTCTTTATCTGTGGAATAATGTATCTCAGTCACGCTTTGATTGTGACTGTTCATATGAACATCATGGGGATCTTCAAGTTCATGGAGTGAAGATAAATATATTTCGACGTATTACCCTCAACAAGTAGTAAACCGGAAGGCATTGAAATGCTGTACAAGTAGTACAAGCTGAAGATGGAATATATACGAGCTCCACCCCAACATGATTCAACCAGATTAAAGATGATGAGTTCCAAAAGGGTTGGGGTCAGATCATGAGTATGAGAGAAACGACGTAACAGAAATACTTTAAATGATGAGACTGATTATGAAGAAAGCATTCATGCTAAAGAGATAGACCAACCTACTAATGCACAGAAGCGTATCAAACATAATGTGTCGAAAGCATGTCGGGGAGCCTATAAATAACGATTACAGGTGATGATATTGAAGAGAGAAAGCAGTATTATTTGAATCAAGACTATGACGAAGATGAATCGAGTGACATGGTAAATAAGGACTATATTTCTGAGATAAAAAAGAGACTACATCAAAAGTTTCACTACCATATTATTTATTATCATTATTTATTCTAGAATCTTTGAAGCTTTCTCCCCCACTGTTGCCTATATAAATTTACTTCCGGATTGATGACGTCATTTCTAGGTCTATAGTGTGTTCAATTAATTGTCTTTATCTTTAGACCTTCGAATAGATATTTTGAATATGATACAGGTAATTCACACATGCGCGTTGTAGTTTTCAAGCAATGCTGCTTCAAAGATTTCTTCTTTCAAGTAGCAGGAACGCAACTTGGCTGAATGGTGCTTAGTTGGTTCGTCGCGATATAGCTGAAATATTGTTGTAAGCGACGTTAAATTCTATTCACTCGCTTCTTGTAGTTTTCAAAATCAAAATTGAGTTACCTCAGCTTACTGTTATCTTCTCAATAACATCCAAGTACATATATGTTTGTATACATCTGCAATGCTATGTCGGTTGGATCGATATGGTTAAGGAGAATCCTTCTCTCAACAGGTTGATCTGTGACGTGATAAAACATGGCGGTCACATACATGATTCTAATTGGTTCAGTTATCACACTCTAATCAAACATATAGGTATGAAGTGAACTTTATGGTGGTTTCCCTTTGTTTGAACTACAGCTGTTTATAGATTCCCCCACAGCAATGGACACGCGTTATATCCGATTTATCACCTGATCGAATATGATCGGCGATCCTTACAAATTGTGCCTACGTAACAAGACATGGCGGTCGTATACTTTCTTCTGATTGGCCAAATCCTTTGAACCTAAACTGGTTTACAACTTCTTTTCAGAGTCAAATTGTGTTAGAAACAACACACTTTTTTTAGCAGTTTGGGGGAATACACTGGAAAACTTCATTAAAAAAAACAAGGATAATGTCCAGATGCATATCTGAGGCATCAAATTGTCGTATGAGTTGATTCATTCTCATCACAGATTTATGTAAATTAGTCAAAATATGTCATTATTAGAATGTATGTATAATTGTACAGGTCAATGATTCGGGTACTTTCTCTATTTCATTCTTGATCTAATTACCTAAGGGAATGGCTCCCAACAATTCAAGAATATGTGATACAAATACAGCGTGAAGGCACCTGAATCTTTCTTCATACTACACAATTATTGCTGATGTAAGATTAAACTGCATTCAGATTTTCTGACGAACCGAATTCACAAAAGATTCTACAGTGACATCGACCTCTCACGCGTAATTACAGCTCTGAATGTAAAATAATGCATGTTATTCGGTGCAAAGGCCGCTGTGTATAACTGTAATAGCTGACGGCTATGGGAGATATTTTAAAAGAGTGTTGAACTTATTATAAACTAGATAAAGGGTCAGTCCTTGTGCATGCTCTTCTGCGCGTGTGTGAATAATGCCGTTTTATGCGCGCGCGTGTGACGTCACGTGGAGATGGCAATTTTGTCATGAAGACTGATCATTCGTTCAGGTAATGTTACAGGAGATGAAGCTGAAGTCTGCATGCGCAACGTGTGCTGTGGTCTGTTATGCGTGTGCAATCGGGCGAATAACAGCGACGCAAACTCACAATGGCGGAATCAAAACAGCAGGGTACTTTCTAGCCCCAGGAGCTAATCACGGCCCGGTCGCACGGACGAGCGGACTTTAACAAGCGCCCTCTGGGGGCCTCTTTTCCCTCCCTCCTCGGGTTAGGCAGTGTCATCATACAATTCAATAAGATAGTCTGATGAGCTAATTAAGTTATTTGGCGCTCACTCGAGTGAATCTAACAGCAATAGCCGGGTAATTACCGTCCATATTTGGACTGGGGCATATTTGCTGAAATGATATTTGACTGCCCGCGAGTTGGGCTGGCCGTGATGACAAGATCGTACATCAGAATATGCCACGTCGAACAGTTATTATTTAACATCCAGCGGCTGGCATGTGATTTATTTTTCATTGGATCATTAATCATGTGAAAATGCTCTACCCAACTCCACATGCTTACTGTTCCAGTAGATTATATATTGTTACATTTAACATTTCCCATCGCATACAATAACCTCCAATATGGTACTAGCAAAATATTTATGCAGGGATAGCGTATTAGAATTCTCTATAATGTTTGGCATTTGTTCATCTCAGAGTTTGTTTTACCATGATCATTATCAATTTACTTATTATTTCGACAGCATAACATGTTCAAGAGCAAACAGTATGTGATACAGACAAAATATAAAGATTATACGGTATAACGTTATATAAACCACATCTTGCACGTATATTGCAGATAAGGTTTATAATGATGTACCACTTATTCCGTCATACACGGTAATGCAAAATCTTCATGCTGTTCACATAAGCAAACGCAATTGCGAACAAACTATATGTATATTATGTTCTCAAATAGGACTTGGAAATTTAAAAGGATGCAAGAATGCTGGTGAGTGATACGGATGGATGATGATACGGATGGATGATGATACGGATGGATGATAAAAATATCATTGAAAACGGTTTGGTACGTCTCTCTCTCAAAGATGAGGTGGTGTTCATATTTATATGTTTGTTTGTTTGTACCTACTTGGATTGTAGTGGTAATGATGTCGTTTCAATAAGGTATTGAGATTATGGTGTGGAAATTCTTTATGGACTGGCTATTGAATGTCCGATCTGATACATGTAAATATATATATAAGTTTTATCATATTTTCAGTTGATGTCAGGTATTTTATTTGTTCGATCTTGTACTATTTCGTACATAACCAATGGTAATTTTGACCAATATATAAATATTCGTAATAGTAATAATAATAGCACTTTCGTTATTTTGGGATTATACTATCTTAGTATAAAATAACGAAAATACGGCACGGTTATGCGATCACTTTCTATATGACAACAAATATCTTCCTATGATAATAATGTTCGTATAATACGAATTATTATTCGAACATACCTTCAGTCCGTCTCAATGTTATAGCATTATACCGAAAGTGGTGTTGAATTCCCGATAAACACCGGCGAACACCTGCAGAGCTGTGACGTCGTCGGCTGGCGGGGATAACTATATATAGTGAGCGCGCGGGAAATGTATGCTTTCCCGCAGTTTGCAACAATGTTCGCATTGACCAGCTGGGATGTGACGCCCCATTCAAAACTTATTTTGATCAATGTGGATGGCATACATTACAACATATTTTAGCTAATTTGATAGAATTTCGTAATAAATATTCTATTGTGCATGTCCGAATCGAAATAGAGACCTCGGAAGTCGGTTTCAAATTTCCGAGATAAACACCAGTTGGCACTCGTCCAGCAGTTTAGGCCCTCGGCCTGCGGCCTCGGGTCTAAACTGCTGGACTCGTGCCAACTGGTGTTTATCTGGGAAATTTGAAACCTCTTCCTCGGTCTTTATTTCTTAATTGTTTCTGTGAACACCATATACTCTGGCGGACTGTTTACTGTGAATACGACTGCATAAGACCAAACAGTACACGAATCATATTCCTTCTCATTCAGGCAACGTTATATAGACGACCTCTTTGTGCTGTGGATAATCTTCATCTTCACGACAGTAAAGGATATCCAACCTCCTTCACTGGATTGGAGAAAGAGGAAACATCATATTTGACCATATGAACGTCATAATGTCTTACGGCATCTTTGAAAATTGTTGACGGCTTCACTCTTACAGGAAACTTGCTTGTGTGTATATCTATGTTATGCTGCTTGAAGTTTGGAGACATATGGTCTTATGAATCAGGTTTTCGGGTTATGGTCTCGGAAACACTTGATAGACGATAATTGACTTATGAAAATCTGCTTCGACGCTTATGTTCAACCCCTGTATATACAAGACGATAAAGGCTCTTCTCGACTATGTGGATGATTACAGTTGTAAAAGTGTCTGCCTATGGCGTATACATATCTCGCCTAGTAGCATTTGCTAGATCTTGTGTTCAGTGTGACGATTTTAATCAACGTCACAAAACATTATTGCAGAAACTTATAAAACAGGGCTATACCACCAAGCGCCTTCACTCAAAGTTTCTCCAATTTGGCGATACATATCGCTGGCTGATAGGAAAATATGAGCATAACTTGTGTCTAATTCCGCTTAACCCGGGGTTTGGGGCCGTATGAAACCATGTACTTCAAGATGCTCATGGTGTTCATA
This sequence comes from Hanleya hanleyi, assembly GCA_036873755.1. Classification (NCBI taxonomy): domain Eukaryota; kingdom Metazoa; phylum Mollusca; class Polyplacophora; order Lepidopleurida; family Hanleyidae; genus Hanleya; species Hanleya hanleyi. The sequence goes on along the minus strand of JAVTVY010043352.1, from coordinate 33,043 downwards.
TGAAGCGTGACTGAGATACATCATTCTCTAGATGACGACTTTACAACAAATATCATAGATTAAGAATATTGATCAGCGATACGGATATTTTTGGAACATCATGATGCCTTGCCGACATCATTGAAAACGGTTGACCGCTTCTCTCTTGCAGGAAACTAGCCTATGTTTATGTATACTATGATATTTTTTTTTATTTGGTGCTAATGCTGATATATGAAATATGGAATATGTCTTTGGATTATTGACGCGGAGATTTTTTAATGGACGACGGCTGAATAATGAATGACGGACCAGACGCTTGTAATCCACTAATGACTTCTGTAGGAAAATCTCCACCTTTCGTATGACGGAAGTCAACCGGTGTATCGGGCAAAAAGCTGCATTGATCATTCATATCCATTGAAAACGAATAACGGAAAACTCAAAATTTACCCTTGATTACAGCCTATCTACAATGTGGATTTGAGGTATTTTGCTATTAACATGCGATTATGGCGCTAATCTGTAAAATCGACACTGTGATGGGCCCCTCTTCTGTTGATATTTTCAGTTATACGTGTGGCAATCATATAAGCAAAGAAATGAGATTATGTATTACGTGCACATTTTGACTGAGCCCTATATAATCCCACTGATATCCATGCTATTTATTAGATTCTCTCATTGATGTGAATATAGCTATATATTTGATAAACCACTGTGTTGTCAAAATATCTCGGAATTTTTGCATATGCTTTTTTAAGTATTATTTCAATATGAGACTTATGTAGGAAACTTCGCTATCAATCTTTTGTTTGTGAAAGGTAATGAACCAGAGCCAAAAAATCATAAGCGTGACATCTAACACCACAGACCATTCATGCGTATTGCTGGCGGTTCGACAGTGGGATAGGACTGACAACAAAACATTTTTTGCTGGGTGGCGAAAATTGCTCCTGAGAAGGAAGATTATAAAACCCCCAAGATTACACCTATCTACTTTCAACCAAAAAGCAAACTTAAATGACTTATAAATGAACTTACGAGAATATTCCCCACCCAAACCCTGATTTTCCATCTTCACAAACTTCTGGATATATAGGGCTGGAAGGTAATTTATCTGTTATACCGATCATATTTTCTAAAAAAAAAATGCTGACCCCATGAGTTTATTTAATTGTTATAGCTATAAAGGAATACACATGCATTTGACTGCCATATGTTTTTAACGGGTATGGTGACCTTCATTTTTTTCATTTCTTATCTCTTTTAAACAGATTAATAAATACTGAAATTTAAAATAAAATTATACCTCTAGAACTGAACGTTCTCTACTTGCTTAATAGCCATATAAAAAAACCAAATTTTACCTCCGAGCAAGGTGACATGCCGCAATGGAGAAATAAACAAGTGGGTTGGGATATACATCAGGAACGAGCATTTAATCATATGATTTCATTAATAAGCTTCAGAGAACATGGGCATCAATATATCTTTCTACATCTTAGTAAGTAATTGTAAAATATTAGAAATTGTAAAATTAAAACCGTGACAGTGTTTATCATATGGTGGCATCACGTGTTAAAACACTGTTATAATAATCCCGTGAAAGTAGAGGTAAAGACCTGGCACCCAGCTAATACAGTGACAAATCTTGCATCCAGGCGTAGATACTAGTACGCTGTTATAGCAATTCTTTGAAATTACAAGTAAAAGGCGAGAATTTTACAGGTAAAAGCCGAGTACTTTACAGGTAAATGCCAGTTCTTTCTTGTTTGTTACATAGCGAATTTACTAATGGTTCTAATACATCTTATAGTGCATGATTTGGTTTTTGTGGTCTTGTCTCATTTGTTAAATCCGAGAATTCACATTATAATAAATCGCAAATGCACACTGAGTGTAATTTCTATAGCAAAATAAACTTCTATTCAAAGATTTGAAATAAAAACAACCTGGCAGGTTGTCAGTCCATTTACTTGAACTCCGTGGGTTTGTGAAAACATTATGATTGGATTGCAAGGGAGATCACTCTGTCACACGACCATCTCAACACAACTCGGACGAGTTTAAATCCAAATCTTACTATAAAATGTATTTACACAGTTGTAAAATTTTGTGAGCAGTGCGAAGTACAGGTGGAGAACTCAGTTCAAGAGCCATAGTACTCCTAGACTGCGTGTTCGCTTGAAATATCTTTTAACCTACCTCATACTTCGATTCCCAACTGTCCTCCCTATTGGAAGCACTAGAACTTACTAGACCAAAATTTCCATTGTATTTACATATGAATATATTTATCCGTTATAATAATTTGTGATTTACATTATACTCTGTATTGCGAATACCTTCAGAAATATTATATAGATAAGACATATTGTCGATAACAGGTACACATACCTATTTCTCAGCTTCACAGGGTTTTTAAATAAATACTGGACTGAAAACTAATATTCGCCAGAGAAGAAGGTTTTGTGTAAATTAATTAAACAAATGCTTAATTCGCAACAAACTGTTTACGGATTTGATGATATATATGCTAATCTGAAAAGGATGAAAAGAAAAAAGGTGCAAGACAGTGCAAAAGATCAGAAAAGTGATACATATTGCACGTGCATGCCATCGAGACAAATATTAATATATTAATCTAAGATCTTCATGGTTCGTATCAAAGTCGAGAAGACCTTTCAGTTTTAATTTGCAAGTGAATTTATTTTCAGTCATTTCAATGGCGTTGCGCTGTCTTCGTAGATTTGAAAGTTTTATGCAATTTTGATATGAATAATTTTATGTAAATTTAAATATAATCCCCATTAGTTGCTTCCGGAAATTCTCCTAGCTTTCCCGCAATTCCTTCAATGGTCATTTGTATAAATCTACAAACCCGGAAAATTATTCTACTGCCGCCTTCCAAGCTAAAATTGGGAAATTAGGAAGTATTATATCGCTATGAATGCTTATTAAATTATGCGTCTAAGCTGGAGTTCTTATCGTCTTATTACGCGATTGCCTTTCTTTTATTAATAGAATTAAATTCTAATTTTACGATTCGTGTTCATACAGCATGCTAAACCACGTGCGAAAATGGCATATGTGTGTTGATTGCATAAATACATACTTTTCATGAACGCTATTTTCTTATATTCGAGTTGGATTTATACACAGAGAGCCTTATCAATTTCTTTGGATAATATTAGATTTAGAATTATTTAAATTTTCTTCCGTAAACTAATTAAGAAACGCGTAATATTCTTGAATCAGAATAACAGTATTTTGTGAACGCATTATGTGTGAGAATTCTAAATACTGAAGAAAAGATTATATTGTTTTTTCATTGTTTAATATATTGCTTTTTTCTGGAAATTATTTTTGGGTGAAATACACAACGGCATGGTGATTCGTACCGAGCAAGGCCCTGTTAGACCGATGAAGCGTCATAATCGAACCAAGATATACCAACAGAGAACGAAGCATGCGTAAAATTTCTAGTGACAATCTTTGAACCCCATTCAACCCATCGGCTTTTCAGAGAGGAAAAGTAGAATAAATCTCGTGTTAGCGAGCGGACGGAACTTCTCGCAACTTAGCTCACATCAAAAACGAATTGAAACTGTAACTACAAATTTAACCTCACTCCATACGTCGAGAGAATGAATACAGATTGATAGCTTTTTAGTCATTGAGTTGGCAACATACAGTTTGACTCATTGCCTCAAAAGTGGGTTCACTAGAATGCATAATGGAGTTTTTCCCTCTGTCACCGGAAGCTGCTTTCTTTGGCTAAAATTTCGATGAATTAGTTACTGGCGCGTGGCTAACAGCAAGTATGTCCGCGTTGAATAGCTCGAGAATAAATGGAACTCGCATCACGTCAAAAATCAATTCAACTCCGACCGGCCCCAAATGTGTTCTCTGAAAGGCTTTTTTCTCTTTCAGATAGGACAAGGCAGAACTCTACAGAAGTTCATACAATGTTTCACTGCCAAAGAAAAATAACATTCATTCTGTGTCTATTCGGAGGAAAACTGAAAAAGTTGTTTCATTGTGACGAAACATGCACACTAAAAAATGTTGATGTAAATTTAATAGTAAATTACTGAAGTATTAATGCGGTAAAGAGCCCAGTAATTTACAATAAAATTACAATAAATATTGTGAAATAAAAAATTTTACTGTAAATTCGCAAAATTCACTGTATATTTTACAGCAAATTACTGACCACTTTGCTCCACTAAAACTACAGTGAAATTACTGCAAAATGTACAGGAGAGATCTACTGTGGACGATAAGGTCAATAAATTATATACATCTGAGAATTAGATACTGAGGAAGGTTGGGGGGGGGGGCGAGTCTTGATCCCAATTCAAGACCATCATTCACCTTAAGGCCTCACTCAACTACATCCATCCACCCAGCCTCGAACTCGACCTAACGAACCTCGTCGACACGAAAACCATCGACTCCACTGCTTTCCCTCATATCCAAAGTCACTTATTCGCACGCAACGCAATCCCTGTCATTCAGCGTCAACCTTCCCGCCGACTCATGCCGCGCAACCGTCGACACCAACGTTTTCCACTCAACCCAGCGTCACCCTTCCTACCTAACGTCTCTTATCCGCACCTGGTGTCATCCACTTCACCTAGCGACAACCATCCACTCCACATAACCTCTTTCGTCCGCATCCAACGTCATCCATCCTGACCCAATGCATGCCATCGATCAGCACCAACGCAATGGAACCACTCCACGCAACGCCATACGCATCCAACGCCACCCATTTCAACCGGCGCCAACCATCCAGGAACAAAACGATAACCAGGTCTCAGTAACATTGCAACAACTGACATCATCCTTTCTTAACCTACCAGGCCAATTTGAGCCCATTTGCTTACCCATCCGAGTAGAGGATCATGGGTAAATTAAAAATGGCGATCACGTGGATGTATCTGAAAAAAGTTGAGTTTTATACACACAAAAGTGCCCAAAATTATCTTATTTCTCATCAGATAATTATTCCTAATTTATTGTATAGTCTTCCCCGTTTGAAAATGTCATAAATAAAAAAATTGGAAAATCTGATCTAAAAATCGACAAAAAAAAATGGCCGAAATGATACCCCCGCCCCCTCCCCCACCCCCCGTAGACGTCGAGCAAAGTAAAACACAAGATAGAGAAATCATCCAGGTGTAATTGTGTCTCTCCAGTAGTTATTCAGGAATCTGAAGCTTATATTTAATTAAACTGTATAAACTAAGTCCGACGTTTATGACAATCAAAGCACGACTGGCAACGAACCGGGGTCGCATCCGAATAGAATTAGCCAACACTGGTCGGAATTGTGGACACAACGTGAAGCGAAAGGAGTCGAATGGAGAAGCGAGCGAGGATATAGTTGTGTTTGGTGCAGGAAATTAAAAAAGATAACGCCGAGGGCTCTCATTACCAGAAGCAAACTATATCAACAAACGACATTGCGGGATAAGTGGGAATTTCGTGTCGCTCTCTTCAAACCATCAGCTAATAGAAATCGAAAGAAAAATTAAATCAGTAACGCTATACACAGGACAAGAAATTGTGATCTTTTTTATTCTGGAAAAACTAAGCTTGAAAAGAACGAGAAAGACGCACATACAAACACACACAGCAAGCCACAGAGTTTAATTTTTCTATAAAGGATTCTGTGGTGGCAGCGTCTTCCTCCCTGCATCCCAAAAATCACTTCCGGTGGAAGGTAAGTTTCCATGGTAATTGAGCTCGTGATTTCTCCAATTCAAAGGTACAATTAAGTGGTAATTACGTCGAGTTGTCGCTACCGCATCGGCCGGCTAAACCAAATTTCCTCCCCGCCCGTGTTCAATGCTTTGCCTACCGACATCAGACCATCGATCATGTTATAACTTATAGAGAAGTGTGTTGACAAACGGGATGGGGGCTTGGCGCTACTCTCTTATAACGGTAGTGCGTATAATTTAATCTGGAAAGTGAGACGTGCGGACCGTTTCCGAAAGGATTTCCATACCGAAAATCCGAGGGGTTTTGATAAACTTTAATTCTCCGCTGTTTTTCCTTTGTTCCCGAGCCAGCAATTTCTGATCGTTTCTGTTTTCTTTCTCCCGCTCGGTTAATACAGTTTCCATATTAATTCACGTCGCTGCTCCCAGGTACTTGCCAATTCAAAGTCGAACTGAACATTTCCTGTATGAAATAGTCACTTATTGGACGGACCGCTTCAATCCAAGCCGTTTTCACTGGCTAACAAACGCGCTTTCACGCTGGAATAATGGCTAATGGAAATTCCACTTCTGTATATTTCGATTTTGTGCTCTCCGTGTTAGCTTTGCATTATATGGAAATGGCTGATAGAGTTTATAAATACTTCAATTGGTCGTTAATTAAGGAATCTATACTCCGGGCGAAATCCATAATTAGTTACTATTGGTAACTTTTCCTCAAGCCACAAACCAAACGATTTGATGAAGTTAAAGGGATCAGTCGTGTGTATAACACTTATATTGCTGGGATATCGTCCACTAACGAATTTCAGCAGTTCAAAGAGAAAATGGAAAGGAACGACATTTTTCTGCGTTATACAACATAGATTAGTTAGTTAGTTGGAATAGTGTGGTGTTCAATTGAGAAAATTTCTATGATTTATTACTCTGTTCAGAAAATGAGAATAAGCTTGAGATGTTTGCCTCTATCAAAAACCACGTATGCCCTATTAGAGTTATGTCCCCTTGACAAAACCATCAAGCCGCATCATTCACACAGATATAAGCTGGGATATTGTTATAGGGTTACACCACTTCTCAGAAATATCTCGATGATTTCGAAACAAAAAAAAATTAAAACAAATACTTTAATGTTATCTTATTGCTGCGAATACGTTCTGTGACATGTGCATAAACAGAACATGGTTTTAAATGATCAGCATTATAAGATATGCATGTTACAATATGCATGCACATGCTCCTTGGATAGTTCTTACATTTCAGTAAATGTGTAGCGGTCTTTGTGAGGCTTGGTATATAGCACTTGACATGTGATACTTTGACACTCGCATTCGATAATTTTGTCTGCTTCTATTACCGGCATTGAAAAAAATGAGTTAAAGCATATGTAAACATGTTGGACATCTCCACTGGGGGCATTTAATTACAAAGGATGTGAAATGGGTTCAATTCTCTCGGAAAATTGGCCAATTTTATCCTGGGCTTTGTTAGGAAAATTGGCGCGCATTACGAGTTGTTAAGAAACGTATTCCTTGAAGAATAGAAATCATTTTGATTAACACGCGCGAGAAATTAGCAGGGCCATTATGGGGCGCTCCCATGGTATTTGTGCTCTTGTCGTGGCGTGTTAACTGTAAACGTCAACTCTCCGATTGTTTTCTATATACATGTAACAGAATTGACGTATTAACGTAACTTCTGAATATCGTCAATTTAACAAGAAAATGCATGACCAGGGCTGGTGAGCAAACCTAATAGGAGCGTTATTGCTGATGAACTCTTTATTTGTTAACAGTTAATGTAATACTTTTATGAAATTCCGGATATCTTATATGGACCGAATAGCTCAGACGGTGTAGCAACGAAGCGTTGAGCCGGAGTTGTGGATTTGATTCCCACTTTCGGTTAATCTATTTCATCTCACTCAAAAACCAATTCCTAATTTCTCCGTGGCAGAATTTCGCTATACCATTCATAATTTTTATATTATACTTTTGGTCAAGAAGCTACAAAATTGTGATGCAAAATCCAGGCTTGAATAACCTGAACTATAGTAGCACGGATAATTAAATGTAACAGTGTTTTCCCTGAGTACAAAGGTAAGGTCTCAGAGCGATATTGTCAGAATCGGTAAAATGTGAAATTACAATATATAAATCACCATAAATGATAATGGACGGGTAGCCCCTTGCTGTTATCGCGGCGATTGCGTGCTAGTTTAGTATTCACTAATACTTCACGATTACTTAAATAAACGATGAAAGGCTGGGTTATGCTTTCAATTTCGCTCGGTTGACGTTAATGTACCGCCACTGACAACATAATCATGTATAATCACGGGAGACAGATGACGTGTGACGGGTTTAGCTAAGCAAATTACGGACTGTTTACTGGCCGCGTTGGCAGAGGGAAACAAGCACATCCGTAACTTTAGAGCTCTTTAGCTCGAGGAGGAAGCATTTCTAGCTCGCTGTCAAATTGCGGGAGTCTGGAACGAGCGGGAAGCACGAGGAAACGAGAAGAGATGGTTCAGGGAATGTTTCCGCGCTGATCTCAGCGGCCTCCAGGCTTTCAACTTTTTCACCGGTAGTTTAGTGGTGGTACTGATAGAGCTTTTCCGTAGTAGACCCTGTCGGAAAAGGTCACTTATTCCCTGGTTTCCGAGACTTTTGCCCAGGCTGTGCCATAAACCACGAAATATCCCGATCCCAGCTACCTGCAGGAAATTGGCCCGGGGTCTGTTCCCGTAATGCTCTGCAGACCGGAAGTTCTGCGTGTATCCCAAAGGGGCTATTCTTCAGCAGGAAAAGATATGAAAAGTCGAAGGACATTAAATCAGTTTTGTCGAGAAATAATTTCCTTTAAGTTGTTTCTTTTCCTTCCCTTGGTGAATAATAACGGCGAGGGAGGGAAACAAACCATTATTATCCCAGAATAGAGATATTCTGTAAGATTGATATACGATTAAATATCGTCCTTGTGCGATAGACCCGGAAAGTCCCGCGGTTCACATATGACCAAGGTTTAGTGGAAATGGAAATCGGTAGAAGTCCGGGTAAGTGGACTGAATTGGCGAATATTCGCTGTCGCTGTCTCCTTCTACTGAGTGTTCCAACGCCACACGGAAATTTCTGATATCACATACTATAGCACGAAACTATTCACGCAGACAGGAAAAAGTGATGGCCAATTATGTTTTGGTGATGTGTTCTGGTCATCACCACAACTTGGTGACGACGAAGCGTGATGACAAAATTCATCATCAAAGACCATATCATAGCCTAGATATGGTGATGGTCAAAGAGTGACCACCAGTCTGTAAGCTCATCGCCAAAATTATTATTGGTGATGGTTTCATCACCTTTTTGGTGATACTCATCACTTTTGTCTGTCACCAGCAGTAAAGTCACGTTGACCTCTGAGTCACAGCTTCTTCAGTCAAAAAACAAATTGCATATATGTTTCAAACTTTCTATTTGGTTCTTCCCCAACTCGATGTAGCCGTTTCGCTTTCCAATACTAGTTCTCGACACAGGGGCGGAAGCCAAGTTTCAATTTCTGAAGTGGGTGCCCAAATGATTTGATTAGTGACTTTCCCTGAATCTCGCTTTAATCAAAAGTCATAGCGGTAGTCCGAGGCCAGTTGAATAGAGCATGAAAGACAGTGAAAGAGTTTCATCAAACGTAATATATTTTCCATTACGATTCATTACAGCAATCACCTCACCTCGCACGAGACGACAGCAGACATTGTGCGGGAACAAATTCCGTTGATGGGCCTTTCAGAAGAAAAGAAATAAAAACTGCCAGGAACTTTCGATATTCATCAGCCACGGTATTTATTTTCCGGGGTTCAATAGGGGGCGGCGTTTGGACGGTCCAGACAAATACTGTACATGTATGGTGCTGTACATGTATGGAATTTGATAAACTTTGGGATCAATATTTGTTTATATCAAAATACATCGAATTTGGGTTGAAATTACTGTTACCGTTCGCAAATTTCAAGGACTTCAGGAACATTTATAAACATGCCCACAGACCCCCTTTGCCCCATTCTCCAGCCTAGGACCAATCTCGTGATCAGCATGCAAACGATCAGGGGATGACAGGAACGCCCAAACCACTTCTAACACGGGACAAAATGTGAGCAGATTTACAGAAAATTGCCTTTTTCAATTTATCAAGAAAATGGCTCTTATTAACTTGTGGATTGGTCCCCTTTCAACACGCAACTCGCGTTTCCGATAAGGGGAAAAGATGGCTGGTCGATTAGAGATTATCCCCTACCCTTTCATTCAACATGGGAACCTTTAGGTTGTTATAAGAGCATGTGATCCGGGACAGGAAGGGTCTGTTGGGGGGGGGGGGGGGGGGGGCAGTAATTTCCGGATCGTAGAATAATTTTGAGTTTCTCCCTTCTGCTAGTTGTGTTTTTCACGTACTGTATAGGCTCCTGCAACTCTATCACTGTTTGTGTAGCTTGTGAAATCGTCAGCTTTATGTGTCTAGAGGACTGGTTAACCAATCAAAACTCTCCAAACGACAGAACTTGAAGACGACCCATCCTCTAAATACAAATATCTACCACAGGGGCTGGTTACCGTTGTTAATGGATTAATTATGTTGATCGGAGGTCGAGGTCTACCCCCACAGCTCCCCTCCCCACCCCTACCCCCAAATCAACATAACCAATTAACATCGGTAACGAGCCCCTGTGACATATACATGCTGGCCATTATCAAAGCCTTCTGCTAGCATCAGACATGCAGTCATCTCTCAGAGATATCCACTGGTTGATATCAACAAGACTTACTTGTGAATCACGACTCGAGTGTATTTATCAGCTATTTGTTTGAAAATAGGCCTGTCATAATTTGACCGCAAGCTCTAAACTATACTAGAGGAGGAAATGCCAGCTACGCGGGCATGGGCAATCCATATGATAAATACAGCAATTGACAGAGCATAGTTATTTCAGTCATTCACTCTGTGGAAACATTCATTACCTAATCCTTGTGCGATCATGCATGGGTTAGCCCATGCGCGAGAGTAAGAATCTACGTCATCTGTGTGTACTGCATTGCTTTAACTTTATGTGAAGATATTATCACCAAACTTAAAGGTCAACCCAAACGATCTGAGGTCAAAAATAATAAAAAAATAGTCCTTTCGATTCTGAAAATAATGATATTTTTTTCATAATTTTGTGCCGTCTGGTTGGCGAGATATTGCCGTTTGAAAGGTGAAAATCGCTGTCCTGTCAATTCCAGCTGTTACGTCACGGAGGGACAACCGTCTTGTGTTCTCTATGTTAAAGCTGTATACCACAGTCATAAGTAGCTGCTGATTTCTGGAGATTTTCGGAGTATCGGGGCATCATTTGTTAAATATGCCGCGACGTTGTGTAGTGGGAGGTTGCAGTTTTACTACAAATGACGGTGTTAGTATTCATTTGTGGCCTAAAGACGAGAAAATCGCTGCAAATTGGACGAAATTTGTACGCAACACGAGGGTGTGGAAAGAGGGCTCGAGCCAGTACTCGTATAATTTGCTCGGCACATTTTGACAGAAATACATCATTCGAGGACCTCTACAGCGTAGCAGTTGAATTCGGGTACAAACCAAAACTAGAGAGAACAGCTATTTCAACTATCAAATCTAAGAACAATCAGAGTGTGACGGCAAAGAAATCGGACAAGGAGAATCTACCACGGACATCGGCTGAACGAACCTTGCCTGCAAGCGAGGCCTCGAGCAGGGAGACGGCTGTACATGCCCTGCTCGCTCTCGCGTCCCCGATGAACGCCCAGAATGCTATCCATGATGTGGCAGTTGTTGCTTGAGCACCTACAAGTTAGACTGGATGAGTCTCTATTTCATATATACTATTTAATAATAATAAAATGATCTTTCATAAATATATATACGTTTGATAAGTAAATAAATAGAAAAATAAAAAGTCGTACAGTGATCGGGCAAACCGGTCGCCTTTTAATGTTTTTTTTCTGAACACCTATTGGTTCTGAACATCAATTGGAGTGAATGGCTGTAGATACAGAAGTGATAATAATACTTTCATAATCCTTTGACATTTGAGATTGTGGAATATCATTCGATTTCAATTTAATTGACGTAATTTGTCGAAAATTGAGCAAATGTGAATGCCGATCCATCACGTCGTTTCGACACCTAGTCACCACGGCTTACTTTTCGCCAAAGTTTTTTATCAAACTATATAATTCTGAAATTGGTATTTCATGGGGATTATGAGAAAACAAACAGAATTCAAATCGGACGTATATCAGTAGAGTTATCAACAGTTTACTGTCCATTCTGCCGAATCCCGGAGTTTATCCCTTCGAAAAGGCCGCCTCGGTCAGTAACAACAACAACAACACAGACGTGCCCGTTCTTTACATCACAGAATCGCTCTACATTCAATACAGTTTGAAATATATGGACATTTGGTCTTATAGATGACGATAATATTAAAGGTTTCCAGTCAAGTTGCATACCAATCTGTATTCAACAAACGACCTCTCCGAATCCTGTCGTCGTCGAGTTCCACGTTGTCAGAATGGTTGTCACTGTCAGAATCGGAGCCGTACGGCTCAAATTGATAGGGCTGAATTCCGTCGTTGGTCTTCAAACAACTGTTATTTTGCCCGTCATCATCCTCCTCTATGTCTATTTCATCTTCTTGGCGAAAAATATTTCCATCTAAGGAGCTGATATCGCCAAATCGACATCTGAATCGGAGCTCTGACTGCACTCGCTTTCCATGTCATCCACTATTTTTTCTCAGGCAATTGCCCTGCGTGACGTCATCAACCCAGGTGTGAAAGTGTGAAAAAGCCCACTTTGCTCTCATATTACGTGTGTTTCTGATCAGATTAGAATTTTTTCAATATTTTTTACATACAAAGTGAAGTATGAACTATGATTTTTAAGGATTTTTAGACAAAAAAAAATTCCGTTTGGGTTGACCTTTAATGTAGAATAAAGCAAGACGTTCGAAAAAACATAATTTCTTCTGAACATGGAGAGAATTATTACACATGAATGTGCCAAATTGACAGACGTCTGCCATGCCATTCAATAAGCAAGCTGGGAGAACGGGCAGTCCGTATGGCTTCGGCAGTAGATATAATCCACAAGAGCGTCTATATTTTCGCAAACTCTGTGGTTAAAACGTATGTTTGTTAGTATTGATAATATTGGACCTTGGGTAAGGCTAGTGGTGGTCTATTGAATCTCGGATGGTACCCTTGGATTCAGAATTAAATACCTCAACCTCAGCTTATATATTGACGTGTATGTGCCTGCATAGCGTGTGCTTTCTGAATAAGAACGTTTCACACTCAACTGGAACGCTCGAACTCAGGAGTCGTACACGGGACTACATGTCAGAAGAATCTGACGCATTTTTAAATAGATATGATGCACCTTCCATTTTCATTTTTCTTATATTGAACCATTTATATAATATGACCTGACTTACATATACATTTAGTACATTTACTCAGGCAGCTTCCTGTATGTCTAGTCAGCCTGAATCACTCCAGACAAGCTGACTATTACCGGGCATACATGCCCATGCACATACCAAAAATGCCTATATAGGGCACATATACTGATGTCTTTATATTGATACCTGACCTACAATACCTGAGAGGTGTTTGGACCAAATCTGCCACTGTCCGATATTTGAGTTTTCGACTATTCATGTCGCAAAAACACACTAAACGAACGGTTAAAATTACCTTCCACGTCGCAACGAATCCACCGATACCGGAATCGAAGCAGAGAATAGCGGAGACGAGCTTTAGAGTCTTCTCACACTGGACGCGGAAAGCGGCGCTGACGAATATTCGTTTGGCGAATTTCCCGCTCCTCCGCTTTGGGGGTTTCACCCCAGATGCGGACGGCAAACGCAACTGCATTATCACGTGGGCCACACAAAATGGACGAGGCCGAGGAAGAACTTTTCCTCGTCGACAGACCAAGAAAAAGACAAGATAATGTTAAACCGATATCTCCAGAAAAATGGGATAGAAAACTTGACATAAATATATCACAGGACGAATGGAGAATCATTTATCAGGTACCTTTGAAAACGACTACCTGTCCCGCTACACTCTGGCTACAATACCGCGTTTTACATAGAATAATCGCTACAAATGTTTTTCTAAAAAAAAAAAAATATTAAAGGTGAACTGCAAAGGTTTTTCGATTTGCAATCTTTTCTTCTTATATCGCAAAAATATTGACAAAACAAAATCTAACAGGTTATTTTGAATTTTAGGAGCATTTTTTTTCTCAAAATTTGCGAATATAAACCTGGTCTTGGAGGCTGTTTTCGAAATCAGAATAAAAATACGCATCGCTTATCTCCCCCTGATTTCTCAACATTTGGCGCTGTTGGTGACGTCATTGTGCTGTTTAGGGGGCCGTCCGGAAAATGTCGAATTTGAGACAAAATGTGTCGGAAACGGGAAGTGACGAAAAGAGAAAAGAAGGAGGGAAGTGGAAGATTTGGAATACTCTTCCGATTCGAGTACGGGCACATTCACGGAGTCAAGCAGCGACAATGATGTGGATGTGCAGCCTGAACATATTCGACATCCTGAACGGATGCCGGTGCCGTATCAACATCAACCGCTGCCAGTACCACTTGTGGCACAAGTGCTTCTGTCGCTCTGGAGGTGATGCCGGCGATGAAACAGATTGTAACATTGGCAGAATTGGTAATATAGAATGGTAAGTGTATTGCTTCGGGATGGGGCAGAGTGTCTACTCTTCACGAGAACCGATAAACTTTTAGTCGTCGAAAACTGGACCCCATTCAACAGCCGTGCATTACGGATGTTCCGGTAAAGGGGGGGGGGGGAGGCCTCTTACACTTACGGTGCAGCGGTGTTGTTGACCTGTATTCGTTTTCGCTGTCATGCTTGGAAAAGTTTCAATGTCTGGTTGTGAAAAATATATGGTAATTTGAAAATTCATTGTCGTGCAATATTTATGAAAATATTTGTGTGATCAGTATTTTGAAAAACTGACTTTGTCAAGTTTTTGGTACCGTACGGTCATGGATGTAAAATCGAAAGGAGGCACACTTTGGGGCGATGAAAGTGTTTAATGTTCGATGCCGACACAGCGGGGTATAACGGATTAACATGTACATGTTGGCTTTAGAGTTTTAAATATGTGTTCCCAGTAACAGATCCATATTGCCTTCTGATGAAATGTTTTATAATACCCTTTTTATTGTCTTTTAAGGTGGCTATCTATGGTAAAACAGGTCCCCGGTGGTACTGCAGTCTTCACGAATAATGATGATGGAAAAAATCACAAGCTTGTATTTTCTGGAGAAACAGTATGGCAACACACTTCTAAACCTAGAGATGACTGCCCTCCCCCCCACATTGAGCCAGGTGGAAATAGCTGTTATAAGGTACCATACCATTCTTACCATTTCATACAATGGCACTATCAATGTTTTGAGAAAGTGTAGAAAAAAAAGAAAGTGTGGATGTGATGTCAAGTGATTTGATATATTTTTATTTTTCATTCTAATTTCTGTAACACAGGTAAATAATCTTCGACAAAATTCAAGTTAATGCTTTTAATAATAGACCTATGCTGACGCTGATAGCACTGGCTGGTGCGTTGAGGCATGGCTCGTTCTTCCATTGTTTCATATCCCTTTAGCAGGGGTTGGGCTTGTGACAAGCACCTGTGTAAACATGGATCAAACTGGGAGGGGGGAGGGGGGGGGGTTGAAGGGAGGGGAAATAATTCAATTTTGCTCACAAACATTAGTTATGGGAGCATATGTAATGCAGCCTCCATTCTTCTGTCTGTCTGTCTGTTAAAGTTATTCTCCGAGCTGGGCAAAGTCTTGTCCATTTGCTTGTCTAAATTTTCTAGGCTTTTCTAATAGTCTGCCATCTAGTTAGTCTCATTTTTGTGTTTTGTATATTTCATAATTTATTTCCTCCGACAGTTAAATGAACAACGTTCATTTGGAAAAATTTGGCCATGATTAAATTAATGTTGTGCTTTGCCACACATCAGTGCTATTAATTAAATGTTGTTTGTTTCTTTATGTAGGTGACTGTCAAACAGAAACTGGGATGCTATCATCAAGGCCCAACTCAACCGAGAGCACAAGTGCTATCATAACCAGTTGGATCAATAGTGAACTCAAGAATAATTTCTTTCATGCTGTCAAATGTGACATTCGTGTTACTCCATGCTTGAAGGGACTTTAGTGGGACATCAGGCGTCGAAATAGTCGGGTGTCTCCCTGTCGCGGACAGTCAGATTTTCCAGCTGACAGGTAGAAAAATAATCTGGCTGTCGCGAGCGACAGGTGCAAAATTCATATCCACCCTTCATATATTTTGTGGAATAACCTGAACCCAGTTTCAATCAAAAGAAAAATGTCCTAACCGGTATAGTTTTCATTTGTTTTTGCCCGGCGACAAGGTGTTTACGCCATCCCATTTCACTATTCAGAATGTACGACTCTCCAAACTCTGGTAGTTTGGTATTAAAAGCCCTTATCATGGGAGATCATCACGACCATCTGCGAATAGTCGACCGTTGGAGAATGACAGACACTAATGATGACGTTCTATGGCAATATGTTGTAGCACGTGACCAGTTTATGCGTTCCTGTCAAACTGTTTCCGCTGTCACCGACGCCAAATTAATGGAGCGCTATTTGAAAAGGAGCTTGAGTGACAGTCAGCGAGATGAGCAACAAGGCAGTGCGACTGCTGGGGCGAGTTCTCTGGTCGAAAATCGTTCCGATGTCGATCAGCCTACAGACAGTAGTACCGGTCACGGCAGTGGAAATGCAGATCGTCATACTAGCAGCAAGCGCAAGAAACGCGTGTTTAAATTTGGGGAAACCTGGAAGGGCGGGCGCCCGTGGCTTAATTTTGACAAAGATAAAGGCCGAATGTCGTGCTCGTATTGCAGACAGTTTAAATCAGACAGTGAGAGCATGCTGATCTCTCTATGTAATGACACTGTGTCAACTTTCAACCCTGAGCCTGCCTTGGAACTCTGGTGGTCTGACGAAAGTCTTACACAGGGTCGTATTGTTGATAAGTATGGCCCAAGACCCTCAAAGACCAGATTGGAACCATTAGAGGTCCAGGGACAGCTTCCGGCCAGTGGAAGTTCACAGGTATTAACAATGTCTGATAGCAACTCCGATTCAGATGATAATGATTGAAAATTAGAACAAGGACAAATTTTATCATGCAATGTAAAATGACCATGTGTTACAGTGTGCTAAATTGGCAATACATCATACATGTATTAATACATCATACATGTATTAATACATCATACATGTATTTCGGATTCTTTGTACATGTACCATAACTGGTTAGTAAAGAAATACAGACAACAAATTATGTTTTATTTCATGATTTATTCAGGGTAAACTTGTTGTTTCTCTCTTATATCGCTCCACTTGAGCATTGGTATTATTGCACAGGTTGATCTGGTAGGAGACAGGTAGAAAAAAAAGTTACCTGTCGCCTGGGACAGGTAGAAATTCTGAACTATTTCGACCCCTGGACATGGTCCATCCATTTGTCTGTTCGTTCATCTAGTCGTTGATCAGCTTAATTTTCAGTTTCCAGGTGTTGAAATTAGAAAAGCTCAACATGCTCAATGGATTCTTTCCAGTTTTGGTGTGTAGATACCATGCAACAAGATGTCACTTGTGATCTTTTTTGTCATCAGGTGGGGCCATGTGGGACCCGAATTGAAATTACGTTTCAAGCAATAAACAGGAGAAAAGGAACAACCTCCCCAACAAGCAGTTCATCCTTAAAGGATCACGTGAATCCACTGAAATAAATACACCTGATCGCCTGGGATTGTGTTTCAGTAACACCCGTCCATATGTGGTACGACTTGGTGCCAACTTGAAATTCCATATACTTGCCACCTTATGCAGTGGGATATCAGACCGGCTGTGTATTATTGATTTTATGTTAGTCCCTCTGCATTCTTGGAATATAAGCTTATATGATTGGAGAGAAAGTTAACTTAATAAAATGTCTCTTTTTTAATTGGTTATTCATGTTATTTGTTATGAAAGTGTTGGACATTTCAAGTTGATAGTGTTGCATACTACAGGTTGAATAATATACAGACCAGGGCTCGAAAAAGCTGCTCGTTGCTCAGCTTCAACCTGCAGGCCATCACCTATAAAAGATGATCACAAGGGCCCATCACCCTAAAAAGGTGATGACCATCGAGTGATAATACTAGAGCCATCACCTAAAAAGGGTGATGAAACTGACCTATCAACTTAAAAGGTGATGACCATCATGTGGTAATACTAGATCCATCACCTAAAAAGGATGATAGCCATCACCTATATCAAAAGTGCCTATCACCCTAAAAAGTGATGGTCATTGAGTGGTAATACTAGATCCATCACCAAAAAAGGGTGATGGTTGTCACCCTGAAAGGGTGCATCTTCGCTTACCCAAGTCTAACACTACACGTGTTGCCTTGGCTGAACGTAACACATTATCTGATCAGAATACAGGTCTGGTGATGTCATAGCACTATAAATATTCCGTGGTCCATATTAGGGGAAGTGCAATGTATGACCTCTTTAAAATTCAAATTTGATTGGCTATTCCAAGGGAATTAACATCAATACACCCACCGCTTTAATATTTGGAGATCACACGGGCAGACATCAAAGAAAATCCTAGCTGCACGGTATTGGCAAGCTCCTATCTTGATTGGCTATATGACATCACGTGCGTTTCCCGGTTTGAACCGTTTACTCTATTCAGTAAGTCAAGGTAAATGACGGAACGTTAGTGTAGTATTTAACTTGAAAAATGTGAAGATGGAAAGGGTGATGAAACTGCCCATCACCGAAAAAAGGTGATGGCATTCGAGTGGCAATACTACATCCATCACCTAAAAAAGCTAATGGTCATCACCTAAAAAGGGTGATGGGGGAAAGAGGTAATGGCTCTAACTCATCACCCTTTTTTGGGGGATGGTTTCATCACTTTTTTGGGGTGATACTTATCACTTTTTTTCTGACTGTATAAGCTTGATGTTAGATGGAACTCGGCGATGCTAGCGGGAAAATTCTAAATTATATCGAATATTATCTTATCACTGTGAGATCATATACCGAATCTTACACTTTTCTACCTTGCTGAATCTAGAATTTACCGAGTTGGTCAGATTTATAAAATGTTGCAAAAATAATTGCCGCATGAACCACGTCATCTGTGTGTTTTTGTTCCCAGATATCAATGGAAGTAAATGAAAAAAAAAGAAAAAAATTGTGGAGTTAATTTTCTGCGAAAAATGCATGTTTTCGGCGATGTCCGTTTTCTGTGGAAACCTGGTGTACCTCATGAAAGACAATCAAAAGATTATGTTAAAATCTAGCCAAGTTGACATGGCATCGTTCGTTCCTACACTTAGCCATGAGTCCTCTTCATGAACTTACATGTACACTCCGGGATCACAAGGCTCCATGGGTCGTTCGGCTCTATCCGACAATAAAACAGCCCATCCCAACTCTCTGTCTATTAGATTTATCGAGTTCGGCAAAGAGTTTGTTAGCCGTGAAGAGCTCACTATCGGACACCCACTGTGAACAAGAATTTGACGTTGAAGTACAATGTATTTTCAAGTTTTGTGCATGGCAATTGTTAGTTGGAGTTCTGTCGTTTAAGATGATATGATCATTGCTCAATTTCTATACGTATTTACTTGAGAGCGAGATCGGGAAGACAAGGCGGTAGATCGAATTTCGCACCCTCGCCACAACACGAGAAATTTCGAATTTTGGTAAAAACAAAAATATTCAATTTTTCGACTTTCGTGGCTACCTATAATTCTATATTTTGCATAACAATTAGAAATGATCTCCCCTTTGTTCTGACATATTATTGCCTTGTCATCACGAGCACAACACGTACGCACGAGATAGGTATCCGATAACTGACCTGTCCGATAACTGTTCCGACACCCCTACTGTTTTCCTTCACAATGTGATTCACTGGCAAATGCTACATAGAAAATCAACGTTACAGTAGATAACGACTGCTTCACAAACTTTGTGATGGTGGATTTTTTTCTTGGTGGGTGCATCATTTGTGTGAAATAACGGGACTTGCTAGTTAGAATGTAACGTTTTATTGGTGCAAGGATATTCATAACAACTCAGGTTTATTTATACAACAAAATTGTCACCAGTAATGGAATAAAACTTGTCAAAATAACGAAATTCAAACACCCACGCTAATTGGTTACACAGATCGGCAAATATCCGGAGTAGCCCCTGTGCGCTTCTATAGGCACCCAAACTTAAAACGCTCAGTTGGAAACAATGACAAAATTATACAGAAATAAATCCTGACAGTTTCTTCTTTATTCCATGGAAGTCTTTAGTCTAGGGGTGTTTTGGTTTTAACCAAGAGTAAAAAATGCAGTAAAACTGGTCGCTAATAGGCTGGACATCCGTCAAACTCAAAGCACTCCTTGTCAAAATGTGCTGAGCATAAACGCGAATGTTTACCGGGAAAATAGCCCACACTGGCCACTCACGAATTCTACCCATTTCTGTCTTAATAATAATACGTGCATCCGACGGGAAGGTGCGAAAGCTTAACTGTGTCTTCCCTTTGTTGGAATTGTTTCCACACTCAATAATCCCACAGTACACCATGATGTTTTTTCCCCCTCTCGGAGCTCACTACGAATACGAGCTTCGTCATCAAAGCACAATGACGTCATAAATCAAGGGCGATAATCATGTCACTTTCAGCTGTCAGATTTTTCGTCCAGATCACAAAGGATTTTATGCGTATAATGGTGTTTTTATTCAAATATTCTTTCTCAAACGAATTTATGTTTTGTTATATCTTAAATCACACAGAAACAAACCCAACAAACACTGTTTCGCTTATTTTCAAAAACCTTTGCAGTTCACCTTTAAAGAGTCTGACATCTGCACTTTTTGCAGTGAGCACTCGGAAAGTATTGAACATCTGTTTTGGGATTGTCGAAACGTGAGGGCGTTATGGATGGATATTGAAGCCTGGCTACATGCTAAAGTAAATTTCTATATCCATTTCACTACAAAAACCGTTTTCTTTGGAAAGGAAATATTATCCCCAAAATTTAGAGTATTAAATTTTCTAATATTATCCGTGAAACATATCTATAGATCAAAATCAAAAAAAGAGAAACCAAACATCATGGCACTTCAGAAGATAATACAATCCCAGTACTGTGTTGAAAGATACATAGCAATAAAAAACTTCGGACTAGAAAAGTTTGAATCGCTGTGGGCCCCTTGGATAGGCCTTTTCGATTAATCATTTCATTAGTCATGTACCTCGAATATCCTTCCATCTCAACATCAGGGCGAGTTTAGCCTGCATCCCAGGTCTTCTTTTTTCATGTACTTTTACTATATTATTCTGTATTAATGGTGTGGCTATCAGTCCTAGTGGACAGCCTGTATTCTGTGGTGGTATACATAATGTTCTATTACTACTATGTGCAACAGGCTACTTGTGTTATAGGGAACCACCAATGTATAAGTTAAGAAGTAAAAAAAAAAAAAAAAAAAAAAATTCTACACAGTAACAGCGTCGGTTATAGTTGGAATCCCTACGATGTACGCTTTCATAAAATATATAGTTTATTATGGTTAAAAAAAAAAAAAAAAAAAAAAAAAAAAAAGACGCTCTGATTGGTCAGTATCGAAATCGTCGCGGCGACTGAGACGAGCGGCAAGATTGAAAATGGGAATTGGCATTCGCGTTGCCCGCCTTCGCCGCTTTGTCGCGTCGCGGCGTGCAAGCTAAACACCCCAACCATTGCTCCATTTCGCAGGCGATTTTTTCGCGTCGTCCGCGCCGCTTCACCGCCAGAGTATTATAATATAAGATACATGTATTACCAGCGTTTCAAATATTATGATTCTAGATTACAATATTAAATTTCCTTCTTTATCTTTCTACTCTATCGGCGCTTTCGTGTATAAAGAAGCGTCACTTGAAGCTTTAGCCTTCTTCGAAAACCTAATATCGTTCCGTAAATTTGCATACGTTTATGTTTAACGGTTTGAAGATTGGATTGGGTGTTGAGTCAGACTTCATGTGTGACACACTGGAGAACCGGAGTTAGGGTGCACTCCAGGGATTCTTCCATTCGGCATGGAATAGACTATGGGTCCGTTCTTCGGCGTCCAATTGTCGTAAAGTCTTCAACCCAAATCACTTATATGTATCTATTTTCTGAAAGAGCATGATTAAACTATTATTTTAAGACATAGCACTGCTATGTTATAGCAAAATGAATCTCGAACATTCCCCTTCAATCTTGCCTCATTTTTCCTAGAAAACCCCTTAAAATGTCGAAAAATGGTCAAATTCGGCTCAATTTCCAGAAAAATCTGTAAGAGCGATTTCAATAAAACTTCTTACTCGCGTTCCCTGGTCCCGTTTCAACTTAAAAAGGCAAAAAAAAAACGTGGGGGTCAACCTGCCAGTTTTTTGTCCGATTTTCTTTCCGTAAATGAGTGCTGATTTTTAGGCACATCCAAGGGGCATAACTGAGGCAGGACAAAATTTACTCCATGATCCCGATCAGCGTGTAGACGAAGCCAGCCATCGATCTGTACGTGCTCGTTTGCAGCGTTGATAATGCTGAATAGGATGGTATTATAGATATAAGCTATTAAGAAGACAAGAAGAATTATGATGTAGCAGAACACGGGCAGTCTATCGTATTATGAAATTAGACCGGGATCATTACTACGAAACTGAGGAGAGCCACCTTAGACAACGTCATGTGTGACACACTGGAGAACCAGAATTAGACATCATGTGCGATACACTGGAGAACCGGAGTTGGACAACGTCATGTGAGACACACTGAATTACAAGCGTCTAGTCCGTCATTCATAATCCAACCGTCGTCCATTAGAGAATATCCGCGTCCATAATCCAAAGACCTATTCCATTTTCCACATAACAGTATTAGCACCAAATTCAAAAAGACAATCATAGTATACATACACATAGGCTTGTTTCCTGCAAGATAGAAGCGGTCAACAGTTTTCAATGATGCCGGCAAGACATCATGATGTTCCAAAAATATCAAATCCGTATCGCTGATCAGTATTCTTAATCCATAATATTCGTTAAGAGTCGTCATCTAAAAAAAAAGATGTATCTCAGTCACGCTTTGATTGTGACTGTTCATATGAGTACCATGAGGATCTTGAAGTACATGGGTTCATACGGCCCCTAGCCCCGGGTTAAGCGGAATTAGACACAAGTTACGAAACGTAGCGCCATAGATCTTGCACGCTACGTTCGTATTTTGCTATCAGCATGCGATATGTATCGCCAAATTTGATTTCACAGAATTAAACGTCATGTGTGATACATTGGAGAACCAGAATTAGACAAGGTCATACGTGACACACTGGAGAACAGGAGTTGGACAACGTCAAGTGTGACACACTGGAGAACCAGAATTAGACGTCATGCGTGACACATTGGAAAACTGGAGTTAGACAAATTTATGTGTGACACACTGCAGAACTGTAGTTAGACAACGTCAGGTGTTAAGCTTTCTGCAACCTACAATAACGGTGTCACAAAGAAAAGTGAAAGGATTCGCTCCTATATCTACAGAATAAAAAACAGTGAAACTTGTATATTTTGGGTGTATAAACTTATATTTGAACCCCTTTGTCGGAGAAAAGAGAAACGAATAACTATTTAATCTTCTCCTTCATATATGGTGTGCTGCATTGTCATGGTGATTTACCCAGGATATTCGTGTTAGATGGAAAACGGCATGATTTAAATACAGTGACAGTGCAATGTGAAGTGCGCATGACGACGTGTACGGGGATTTATGGGAATTCGATATCTTCTGAGTATGTTATATGATCATCTATATTGATATATACTGACGAAATGGTAAAAGCGAGAAATCTTCGAGTGCGGGTTTCCTTCCGTTTGATTTCCCCGCACTAGAGTGACGGGAAACCCGAATAAATGTAAGTAAAGGGAAGACAAATAGTGCTGGCGGTTATTGAACTGCGGCTTGATTTCTCCCCGCCCTCTTCCACGGAAAGCTATTAACTCGAACCATGCTGAGAACAATGCGCTCAGCATTATACAGTCGATAAGATTATGTTTGATATTTTTCATCGAGTGACTTTCGCTAATTAACTACCGAGTTATATCAATAATGAGGCAAACATTGTCCCCCTGACCAGCGCGCTGATTAGGCCGTTTGACATGCGTTACAATGCAAACTGTATCTCCAATTAACAAATCAGAATATTAATAAAATCATAACCATGTAGTAGCAATACTCTGACAATATTCGCCCCTGCCACAAGTGCGCAATAATATTGAAATAAAATATTCCCCTCACGTCTTCAAACTAAATTTCATTCCGTGTTGCTCTTTTCGCGCGACAGAAATAGTGTTATGTTATTTCATTCTCTTCGTCTATTATTATCATTCTATAATTCCGAATCCTAAATCCTAGTATGAAAGGACAACTCCAGCCTGTGTGGTAACGTGTGTAATCTGTAACGTGCGTTATCTCTTGCATGTGTAATCTCTAGTGTGTGTAATCTTTAGCGCGCTTAATCTGTAGTCAATACCCAATTGGCGTCGTCTTACACAGCAAACTGTAGGGTAGTATGTCCTGTTACACCTAGGTATAACCCACGAATCGCTTTCTGGAATAATCATGGCAGTGGCGCCTGATCAGAATTTATTTGACGTGATTTACCTAACCTCGCAGTGTCATTCGTGTTAAAACACCACCAGTCCTGTATAAATCTGAGTCTTCTCAGAATACATGAAATCCGGTTCAGATCCTAGCTAAAAATAGTTGAGCAAACAATTTGTTATTGGACAGAAATTCAAGGGGCGAGGAGTTCTGCCCAAATAGTGCATTTTGACTCCTGGGTACAATTTGCAGGACTGTATATCAGCCAGCGAAACACAACATTATACCAACAAAATCGCCATTATCTCTGGAATGTGTCGGAGTCAATCTGTTCACTGGGGGTGATAGACAGGCGCAAGCTGGCCTATTCTATCTCGGCAAACTCCCGCTCTCTAATGTTGGAGGCGTGAAGATTTTAGCCCGCGCCAGCCTCCTCCTGATGACGTAATGAATTCTACACAGTAACAGCGTCGGTTATACAAATCATATAGTTGGAATCCCTACGATGTACGCTTTCATAAAATATATAGTTTATTATGGTTAAAAAAAAAAAAAAAAAAAAAAAAAAAAAAAGACGCTCTGATTGGTCAGTATCGAAATCGTCGCGGCGACTGAGACGAGCGGCAAGATTGAAAATGGGAATTGGCATTCGCGTTGCCCGCCTTCGCCGCTTTGTCGCGTCGCGGCGTGCAAGCTAAACACCCCAACCATTGCTCCATTTCGCAGGCGATTTTTTCGCGTCGTCCGCGCCGCTTCACCGCCAGAGTATTATAATATAAGATACATGTATTACCAGCGTTTCAAATATTATGATTCTAGATTACAATATTAAATTTCCTTCTTTATCTTTCTACTCTATCGGCGCTTTCGTGTATATAGAAGCGTCACTTGAAGCTTTAACCTTCTTCGAAAACCTAATATCGTTCCGTAAATTTGCATACGTTTATGTTTAACGGTTTGAAGATTGGATTGGGTGTTGAGTCAGACTTCATGTGTGACACACTGGAGAACCGGAGTTAGGGTGCACTCCAGGGATTCTTCCATTCGGCATGGAATAGACTATGGGTCCGTTCTTCGGCGTCCAATTGTCGTAAAGTCTTCAACCCAAATCACTTATATGTATCTATTTTCTGAAAGAGCATGATTAAACTATTATTTTAAGACATAGCACTGCTATGTTATAGCAAAATGAATCTCGAACATTCCCCTTCAATCTTGCCTCATTTTTCCTAGAAAACCCCTTAAAATGTCGAAAAATGGTCAAATTCGGCTCAATTTCCAGAAAAATCTGTAAGAGCGATTTCAATAAAACTTCTTACTCGCGTTCCCTGGTCCCGTTTCAACTTAAAAAGGCAAAAAAAAAACGTGGGGGTCAACCTGCCAGTTTTTTGTCCGATTTTCTTTCCGTAAATGAGTCCTGATTTTTAGGCACATCCAAGGGGCATAACTGAGGCAGGACAAAATTTACTCCATGATCCCGATCAGCGTGTAGCCGAAGCCAGCCATCGATCTGTACGTGCTCGTTTGCAGCGTTGATAATGCTGAATAGGATGGTATTATAGATATAAGCTATTAAGAAGACAAGAAGAATTATGATGTAGCAGAACACGGGCAGTCTATCGTATTATGAAATTAGACCGGGATCATTACTACGAAACTGAGGAGAGCCACCTTAGACAACGTCATGTGTGACACACTGGAGAACCAGAATTAGACAACATCATGTGCGATACACTGGAGAACCGGAGTTGGACAACGTCATGTGAGACACACTGAATTACAAGCGTCTAGTCCGTCAACCCATAATCCAACCGTCGTCCATTAGAGAATACCCGCGTCCATAATCCAAAGACCTAGTCCATTTTCCACATAACAGTATTAGCACCAAATTCAAAAATACAATCATAGTATACATAAACATAGGCTTGTTTCCTGCAAGAGAGAAGCGGTCAACAGTTTTCAATGATGCCGGCAAGACATCATGATGTTCCAAAAATATCAAATCCGTATCGCTGATCAGTATTCTTAATCCATAATATTCGTTAAGAGTCGTCATCTAAAAAAAAAAGATGTATCTCAGTCACGCTTTGATTGTGACTGTTCATATGAGTACCATGAGGATCTTGAAGTACATGGGTTCATACGGCCCCTAGCCCCGGGTTAAGCGGAATTAGACACAAGTTACGAAACGTAGCGCCATAGATCTTGCACGCTACGTTCGTATTTTGCTATCAGCATGCGATATGTATCGCCAAATTTGATTTCACAGAATTAAACGTCATGTGTGATACATTGGAGAATCAGAATTAGACAAGGTCATACGTGACACACTGGAGAACAGGAGTTGGACAACGTCAAGTGTGACACACTGGAGAACCAGAATTAGACGTCATGCGTGACACATTGGAAAACTGGAGTTAGACAAATTTATGTGTGACACACTGCAGAACTGTAGTTAGACAACGTCAGGTGTTAAGCATTCTGCAACCTACAATAACGGTGTCACAAAGAAAAGTGAAAGGATTCGCTCCTATATCTACAGAATAAAAAACAGTGAAACTTGTATAGTTTGGGTGTATAAACTTATATTTGAACCCCTTTGTCGGAGAAAAGAGAAACGAATAACTATTTAATCTTCTCCTTCATATATGGTGTGCTGCATTGTCATGGTGATTTACCCAGGATATTCGTGTTAGATGGAAAACGGCATGATTTAAATACAGTGACAGTGCAATGTGAAGTGCGCATGACGACGTGTACGGGGATTTATGGGAATTCGATATCTTCTGAGTATGTTATATGATCATCTATATTGATATATACTGACGAAATGGTAAAAGCGAGAAATCTTCGAGTGCGGGTTTCCTTCCGTTTGATTTCCCCGCACTAGAGTGACGGGAAACCCGAATAAATGTAAGTAAAGGGAAGACAAATAGTGCTGGCGGTTATTGAACTGCGGCTTGATTTCTCCCCGCCCTCTTCCACGGAAAGCTATTAACTCGAACCATGCTGAGAACAATGCGCTCAGCATTATACAGTCGATAAGATTATGTTTGATATTTTTCATCGAGTGACTTTCGCTAATTAACTACCGAGTTATATCAATAATGAGGCAAACATTGTCCCCCTGACCAGCGCGCTGATTAGGCCGTTTGACATGCGTTACAATGCAAACTGTATCTCCAATTAACAAATCAGAATATTAATAAAATCATAACCATGTAGTAGCAATACTCTGACAATATTCGCCCCTGCCACAAGTGCGCAATAATATTGAAATAAAATATTCCCCTCACGTCTTCAAACTAAATTTCATTCCGTGTTGCTCTTTTCGCGCGACAGAAATAGTGTTATGTTATTTCATTCTCTTCGTCTATTATTATCATTCTATAATTCCGAATCCTAAATCCTAGTATGAAAGGACAACTCCAGCCTGTGTGGTAACGTGTGTAATCTGTAACGTGCGTTATCTCTTGCGTGTGTAATCTCTAGTGTGTGTAATCTTTAGCGCGCTTAATGTGTAGTCAATACCCAATTGGCGTCGTCTTACACAGCAAACTGTAGGGTAGTATGTCCTGTTACACCTAGGTATAACCCACGAATCGCTTTCTGGAATAATCATGGCAGTGGCGCCTGATCAGAATTTATTTGACGTGATTTACCTAACCTCGCAGTGTCATTCGTGTTAAAACACCACCAGTCCTGTATAAATCTGAGTCTTCTCAGAATACATGAAATCCGGTTCAGATCCTAGCTAAAAATAGTTGAGCAAACAATTTGTTATTGGACAGAAATTCAAGGGGCGAGGAGTTCTGCCCAAATAGTGCATTTTGACTCCTGGGTACAATTTGCAGGACTGTATATCAGCCAGCGAAACACAACATTATACCAACAAAATCGCCATTATCTCTGGAATGTGTCGGAGTCAATCTGTTCACTGGGGGTGATAGACAGGCGCAAGATGGCCTATTCTATGTCGGCAAACTCCCGCTCTCTAATGTTGGAGGCGTGAAGATTTTAGCCCGCGCCAGCCTCCTCCTGATGACGTAATGAATCTGAAAAACTCCAAAGTAAAAAACATTTATTTGAGTGTCATAGCTGTTAATTTAATTCACGATATTGTAAAAAGACAATCTACGACGAACGTAAGACGTTGGAGCTAATGCGCGAAACTGTGAGGGGAGATGAATAAACAAGGCACATGGTCTGGTCGATCTTCATTTTATCCAGCCAATTTCTACGTTCCCACTTCGAAGTGGGAACGTAGAAATTGGCTGGATAAAATGAAGATGGGTCTGGTCCAAGGTCATCGGCAACGAATTCCTGTAGCGATTTTTTATTCTTTTTTTTTCTGTGAGCATGTGTCGTGTATGCCCAATGTGTATTAAATTTGGCCTACATTTCGGCATTCATAAATCTGTTATAGCTTACAGATATGTGGGAAATGTATTCCTGAAGCAAAATTGGTTTCACTCTTGTTTGTGGCAAGAAATCCATCCATCTTTGGGAAAAAGAAATTTGCATGAAAAAGTCAAGTTGTGTTTTTGGTCATTGTTTTTATTTGCAACTGTAAATTTTGCACGGTCTCACCTTTAATTGTAAAATGGCTTCTATTTCGCGGTATCTGACTCCGTTTCAGAGCAGCTTCGTTGGTTCATCAAGCACAACGAGATTATATGACTTTTGCGCTATGGCGGAAAAATATCAAATATTAATATTTGGATTTCGTACTTTACATGATAGAGGTAATTTCATTTGAACCCTGATCGAAGAAAAGCATGTAGTAATGAAAACCATTCATAACCTACAGTCGAGGTGGTTTGATCGGATGAGACCCGGCTCTTCATGAGCGTGACTGTGACATGGACTTTGCAAGATGATCGTGATCCCCCGAGGAGCTTGTCAAAGTTATTTTTTTGAAATTTCCGTCTGTTCTATGGAAGACCTATCGTCATATTTCACGATCGCCCCGTCAGCCGCGTGCCAGTTTTCATCAGACCCATAGATCATATCTCCTTCGTGAACGACGTTTCGCGTCTTTTTTCTGACAACACACGCTCACGGCTTCAAAATTAAAGACTATGTGCCATGGCTCTGTATTAGAGTCCACAGTCGTGTTTTGATACGCTATATAATTGAGCGCAGAAGATGAATGACTTTTGGTCGGAATATTGTGTCAAGTTCACCGCTGATTGGCCGAATCCATTATACTTCACGCGCTGTACATGCACAACGACCTCCACTGTCTCGAGAGCGATTTTCGAGATAACACCTAAACTAACGGATCAATATGGTTTGTCATCGCATGTCGTCTTTGCTGTGAGAAATCATTTTAAATATTCATTATATATACAATTTGTAATGCAGGAGGACCCGGTTGATCAAATCCGAGAGCAAAAAAGCTTCCCAGTGAAAAACGTTTTGAATGACATAAATTTGTTACCCCGGGGTATATTTCATATAACCGTATTTACTGGATTTCGCATAATGTGATCTAGCCGGGTTTTGACAGCTTTAACTTCGGGGCATTTTATCATAATCTAGAGTAATCGATGACATTTATTAAACAATCGCACGACTGACTGCGACGGTCTCTTTGTTGATGTTCTATTATTCCTGAAAGGGCGACTTTATCAGAATATCTATACTCCTGACATGAAGTCATATATATATCATTTGAGCGCGAGTTCGACACGCGCTGGAAAGCACGTGAGCTACACGAATTATTGCAGCTGCGAGAAAAAATGATTCCAAAACAATGCATCTGCTAAGTATTTCACTGACCTATAGCCGAGACAATTGTTGCAATTAAGGGAGTAGAACACGGTCATTTTTAAAAATGAGAATGTACTTAAACTTTTAATGATAACTTGTCGGGCTAAAGTAAGATGAATATTTTGTAAATGTATTGCATCATTTGTGTATGCATCGGATCTTGTATCATTGAATTATTACCGATAGGGAATTGAGCCGAGTTTCATGGATAAGGTTCATCAGGCTTATTTTCCAAGGTCAACTGTTCTTTAACTTACCATATGAAACAGTAATTATAATCCTTGTGAAATATGAAATAAAAATGGGAGCACCATATTTTTAAAAACATGTTAACGGTATAAATGAAGCCTTTTCAGCCCTATACACTCGCTAACTGTTCCACTCAAGATTGAGTGAAATGTACCTGTTCACTCAAACTTGAGTTACTTTTCACTCAACTTGAGTTAAAACCACTCAAGTTCACTCAACTTGAATGGGATCAATTTCCACTCTTATGTTTGAGTGAATGTCACTTAAGTTGAGTGCATTTAACTCAAGTTGAGTGAAAAGTAATTCAAGTTGAGTGGGATCAATTTCCACTCTTACTTGAGTGAAATTTGGCTGTACAGGGATCATCTCCAAAGTATCTATCTTTTGACTGGAATTGAATATTGATGTGTTTTGGGGGTGTCACAAGCATAATTTCTAGCCAAAGGAGCGTCCTGCCCGGTCCAACCGTTGAATCTGACAGACCCACGTTTGGTCAGTCTTTTTCCACTTTGGAGCGGTTACGTATTACACACAGGCCCTCAAAACAAGAGTTTTGGGGGGTGTTTACGGTGGTATTACGGTGAAGTGTCGAAATATGGGGTCTCTATATATATACCCCATGCTTTATATAAAAACACACCAAGGTCTGAAACGGACTTTGGCTGAATCAAGAAATAAATGGTTCACATCCAAACAAAATACATCAGCTTATTCTACAAGTGTCATTCTATATATTCCCGTCGTCAAATTAGTATTTTTTTTGCAATTTTCTACCTTTGCCGAGCGATTCAAAATCCAATCTGACTGTCCATTCAACCCGGCACAGCGAGATGATGGCCCGCTTCATTCTCAATTCTGATTGGTCAGTCGCGACATGCCTCTGGTGTTTCAAACCTTGGTGTATTTCTATATAAAGCATGGGGTTATATATAGAGACCCCATATTTCGACACTTCATCGTAATACCACCGTCCACACCCCCCAAAACTCTTGTTTTGAGGGCCTGGGGTATTATATAAATATGGTTCTGTTATGACGGATATAATATTTTGGTTTACTTTTATTCTATTGCGAGATGTCTGGATACTTCTGTGAGGAAATTCAGTCTGCTTTGAATATAAAAAAAAAATCACCATGTTAAAGTTCCACTGAAATGAACGTGATCTACTCTCTTAACTGTGGGAACAATTTTCGTATAATTTAACAGATGAGATATCTGCGATGGTTCATAAGTTCACAAATTTATTTAACAACAGATATTGTTGTGTTATGAAACTGAACTCAATTTCAAGCCACATAATTTTAAATTCTGATATACTGAGGAATCATATGAACAAGATATATATAATTAAATATCATCACAGCATGCAGGTTTTGCTGTTGATCTTATTCGAAGCTGTGCTTATATTTGTAACCATCTAAACAAGATATACGCGTTGAAATTTTTGTGCGATCCGGGTGAGCGCGTGTGCGGCGCCATTATTGCCTGTATTATCGCGCACCTGTTTGACTGATGGTCATTATTAGTGCCACAGAGGTAGCGTTGGCATGCACGTGTATAGCCGATTGTATACGTGTTTTGGTGAGTTCAAAGTGTAGGTCTGGACCATTAGGCATACACTGTCAAGTCTTTGTACAAATTTGCGCATATTGTTCCAAAGTTTTTACACCTATTCACCTTTGTGTTTTGCCAGTTTTCTGTGGACTTGAGGACTAGAACAAATTATAGGCAACACCATAGTGTTAATTATTACCTCTAAGGGCCCACCCGTGGCAAAAACATCAGACGACGTCCACTATGGTAATGAAACACTAGAGGAAAACGAAAGAAAAAAAGGTAAAATAAATTTAGGGTTAAAATCCAATCTAAAGTAAAATGTTCAGATTGGAAATTATACTAATTCCTGTGACATTACTTTGAAATAATATATTTCATTCAAATGTATGTGGAATTCTATTCACGTATGTACTCCGGCTTATATCTACAACATCGAATCAAACACTCATCAAAATTATATTATGTGTTTGTTCCTATATTTATCCTCAAGTGTTTTTTTCTGATCATGTTTTCCATTTGAGTGAAACGAAATAAACTATTTACAGAAAATGGCTGGCATAGGAAAGCCAATACAATGTAAAAGCTACTTTGAACATTCAACTTGAAACAACTCAAAATCTCCTTAGTTTCCCCACGAAAAATTGCTGAAATGGAACAATAAGTGATGTAATTCGAAGCAACAAAAAGAATCAACAATATATGCGCCTCTCGATCGTTATAGTTTCAACAGCAGTCCCCGCACCTTTTAGCATAGTTTAGTTAACCATAAAGATGGCGGACTATAACGGAGTCTTATTTGCTCACCAATTATAGGAGAGTTCTCTGGGGATGACACAAGTAAACACTCCGCATTACAAATCGGTATCTGATCAATACTGTTAATTGCCTTTCGGATATTGTACCGAGAGAGGCCTTTGTTACTCACCGTGATGGCCCTTTAAAGTCAGGCTAATAAAAAT
>JAVTVY010043351.1:0-21560 GCA_036873755.1 Hanleya hanleyi | reverse complement strand
GGACACGGCGGACAATGGGGGATATAACAAACGGAAGGCTTTCACTGCGAACAGTGCTTCGGTGGATATGATGGGTCGACTGCATGCAGACATGTTCATGCAAGACCGGTACCTCTTGAACAAGATCCCCATCAAAATCCGACTGATACGGGCGCCTCCGACCTTCGCCTTGATGGCCACTAACGCAGAGGGGCATGCAGCGGACTATAAGATTGTCATCCAAGACGCAGTCCTGTATGTCCGAAAAGTGAAACCGAATCCAGTCGTTCAATTGGGACACATGAAAGCCTTGGAAACAAAACCAGCTCAGTACCCTATCCGACGTGTACAAACCAAAGTGTTCTCTGTGCCTGCTGGAAATATGGGCGCCAACAAAGAAAACCTGTTCCTGGGGGAACTACCCAAGCGATTGATCCTGGCCTGTGTGGAAATACCAGTTTCAGCGGAGCCTACACAGAGAATCCGTTTGACTTTCAACATTTCGGCATCAATTTTGTGGCCCTGCATGTGGATGGACAACAGGTGCCAGCCACGGCCTTAACACCGAACTTTGGGCGGAGCCTGTTTACAGCCACCGGTCAAATAAACCAGGACGAAGGGAATATGATCAGTCGGGAGGACTACGCGAACGGATACACGTTGTTCTGTTTCGATCTGACCCCCACCTTAGAGAACGACCATCAGCTGGCTCTGGCCACGCAAGGCAACTTACGGTTGGAAATCCACTTTGCACGAGCCCTGGCGACCACCGCCAATGTGATCTGCTACGCCGAGTTTGACAACATCATTCAAGTGGACAAGGCGCGCAACGTCCTGTGTGACTTCTCCACCTAACATGGATACAGACCAGATAACCACTGTGCTGGAGAATGACCCAGAGACACGTAGGGTCTTTCAAGGGGTGTTCGCCCGAGATGTGTTTCCATTAGACCGTATGTATCCTGCTGCTTACGTTCTCAACACGGACCCGATGGATCGACCCGGTGAACACTGAGTGGCCGTGTACTTGACAGAACAGCAGGGCGAATACTTTGACCCGTACGGTCTGCCACCCCTCCATCCCGATTTAACAGACTTCATGGATCAAGGCACAGAGACGTGGTGTTGGAACAGTCAAACGTTGCAAAGCCTGACCAGTGGCGTGTGCGGACAATATTGCTTGTTTTACCTGTACCATCGATGCCGGGAAGACCCTTATCTACTATCGTACAGATGTTTGACGAGTACCCCCAGGCCGAGGACCGCGATGTACTCGTCTATGACTGGGCCGCCCATCATTTCAATGTACAAGGCCCGTTCTGGGCTTAAGTTAATGACAAGCCCCTTGTTCTGGGCTTAAGTTTACAAGCCCCTTGTTCTGGGCTTCAATGTACAAGCCCCTTGTTCTGGGATTCAGTTAATTACAAGCCCCTTGTTCTGGGCTTCAGTTTTCACGTGGTTGTTCTCACGTTGTTGTTGTTCACTGAATAAAAAAAAAAAAAAAATGGGATCTCACCAAAAAACCCTGTCTTGTGTGTTTTATTCCTAATGCATCAATGCCCAATGTGGAGATTCAGTCAAACTGAAATCAGTGGTGTAGGATGGGGCCAAAATGTAACCCATCAAGTTTAGAATGCAAGAGCACTGTAGTAAAAATAGAGAGCCAATGAAATCAGCCTACAGACCAAGTACGTGTTTTTGGTCTAGGTTTGGAGCGGGCATTTCATTGAGGTACGTATATACGGTGAGTGAAAAGACTCGTCCAACACGTATAGATTATGTTGATGACTATAAGTTCTAGGTAACCCATCAAGGTTAGAATGCAAGAGCACTATAGTAAAGATAGAGAGCCAATGAAATCAGCCTACAGACCAAGTACGTGTCTTTGGTCTAGGTTTGGAGCGGGCATTTCATTGAGGTACGTGTATACGGTGAGTGAAGAGACTCGTCCAACACGTATAGATTATGACTATAAGTTCTATGAGCATAATGCATGAAAGTGGCTTTGAACACCGTATTAGCAAATCAGTGGCCTAGAATGGAGCCAAAGGTAACCCATCCATGTCCAGAAAAACATTACCCGGGTGTACAAGAACCCAGATGTAGGCGCGGACGTCAGCGAAAGCACACCGTGAATACCTCAATTCGATTGGTTGATTGTTCGACCGCTGATTGGTTCTTTTTCTCGACCGCTGATTGGCTCTTTTTCTCGACCGCTGATTGGTCCAAATGGAACTGCCCATCTTTCCCAGGTTCATCTAGAATCCACTTTTTTTTGTGCTCAAGCTCTGAATATAGCGATGCCGCAACATTGCCTCATTGGACATTGGACCGTCTGACCTGGAGGTGACCCTTTGACCTTTTGACCCGCGTCCGCGCGCGCACTGCCGGGGATGACGCGGGATGACGCGCGCGCGCGCGCGCTGCGAGGCGCTGGGGCGGGCCAGGCCAGTGGAAAACACCCCGGCGGTTGAACATTGGAACTCTTGTGGGTTTGGAGGATGAACATACGGACGTCTAAGGGAAAAATTGGAACTCTTCTATGTTTGGAGGTAGTGTTTAGTGAAAACCCGAAGTGACGTGACAACCCACGTGACCTGCGTATATACTCCTGTAAAATAGAGCCGATTTTATTTCTTTGGAAGGGGCAAGGTCAATAGGACTTGCGCTTTTTATACTACTAAACTGTGAAGTAGATTACATCTTACATAGGCCTTAAGGCCGTGATATGCATATGAAGTATTCTGGGGCATGGTCAGTACTTCCCAATTTTTCCTTCGTCTACTACTCGCCGATTTATATTTTCAATGAATACAAGGTTGTCTTGAGAAATATATCTCAAAATATGATTAATTAATGATTTTCCATCATGACAAACGAAAAACGGGCTTCCAACAAATATGGCGGTGGGTATTCGAAGCTCGAATTGCCAAACTTCAAAAATTCAGATCTCAGCAACCAGAACGTCTTATGTGCTCACAGTTATTCACAATATCGTAAAATATGTATACTTGCTAACCTTAGTTGGATTCGTCATGAAATCATTTAGGAATAAGTAATTCGGGCACTTTTTGTGACACAGCAAAACGAAGATGACAGCCGTTTCCCTTTTCGCTGCGATGGTTTACACGAAAAACCGGCTCAGTTATAAAAAATCCATATCTCCGTAAATATGAAATGTCCAAACTTTTTAAGTCAAGACAATATTCTTTATATATGTGTACTTCCTATTTCCCGCAGGAATTTATGCAATATAAATTCTTTCCGCAATAAACTTACAATTTACTGGTAATGGTAACGAAATTCTCCGTGTCAATTTGAGCTGGATATGAAAACGCACTGAGTCACACGTGCACTGGCAACAATTGGCAACAGTGTAATGAAATGTGTTCATTTTTAGGCGCCCATTTTCTACGACCTATACAGCCAACGTGGTTTATTAATATGCACACACATATGTTTTTCTTATAGTTCATTGGCTGAACCGCGAGGCCGGGGGAAAAATATCAAACTTGTTTGATAATTTCGCCTCGCGAGGCCAAATCCTCAGCGTGTGCGGCGAACGCAAGCCAACAGCTCAGCAGTTTTACCGGACCGGCCAATGAATCGCATGTTATTTTCACTTGATTCATACGCTCGACTCTTCAAAATGGACTTGAAGAAGACGTTATGCGGGAACTGAAATCAATTTCTTGAAACTTTTGCTCACCGTGTGCGCTGAAACAACAAGAGAGCTGACAGGCAATTGAGGCCGTAAAAGGCGTTAGCTCAGCTGATATCTCTCGTGTGCGCCGGATTTTATACCGATGGAAATATCTGTGAATTTCGAAAAAATGCGTGACGAGCCAAGAAACAGAAAACCGCTGGGATGTCGACACCAAACCAGGGAGCATGTATGTGCGTTCATTTCATCCACGTGGTATACTGAACACCGGATTTACCGATGGAAATATCTGTGAATTTCGAAAAAATATATATGGAAATGAGATTGGTGGTGATACCCATATTTTTTTAGCATACGAATGCATCGTGATGAAGGCTTCATGGTGTGTTATACCCACCTAGGGAAAAAACAGCCCCAGATATGCATCTGGACTAAACTCTTTTATCAGGTAAGCTAGACTTTAGTACTATACTTGCGTTGAAACCCATGCAGACAACCTATTCAAATTTCAATGCATTGGCAACATAGCGTCGCACGAAATATACGCGCCCCTGTTGACCAGGATTTTTTTATACTCCCACAACAACAGACAATTTGAAGACAATTTTCTAGCGGGATGTTTTCTTGAATTATTTCCACTTTAAATCGTTCATACGCAACAAAATTATATCAAACTAATTTATGCATTCATATCTAAGTCATTCATATACCGCGGGAGACCACATGAAGGTGCCCCGATGCCGCTCAGCATACGTTCGATGAACGTTCGTAATTTTTCTTTTGCTGGTGCAAACTGGACGATGTAAATGCTCGACATTTTAAAATTTTTTTAAATTTTTTTTAATTTTTTTGAAATTATTGAAAAAAATAAAAATTGAAATTATTGAAAAAAAGGATTATTTCAACCCCACACCCAGCCCATTAGATGCCCCTTCATGAATGCTTCACATTGATACCTCACTCGACCCTATCGGTCCACTAGGGGCTCGCCTAGCTCCAAAAAAGGCTATTTTCATACCCTTCGGCCACCGCGCATGCGCATAATCACCCTAATTCAACCCCACACCCAGTCCATCAGATGCCCCTTCACCTAAGCTTCAATTTGATACCTCACTCGACCCACTACCTCCAAAAAAAAAATAAAAAAAAATTAAAAAAATGCGCATGCGCATCCGAAAAGGGTATGAAAATAAGGAGCTAGGGGAGCCCCTAATGGTCCAATGGGGTCGAGTGAGGTATCAATGTGAAGCATTCATGAAGGGGCATCTAATGGGCTGGGTGTTGATTGGACGAGAGTAACTTTATTTTCATACCCTTTTCGGATTTTTTTTTTTTTTTTTTTTGGAGGTAGTGGGTCGAGTGAGGTATCAAATTGAAGCTTAGGTGAAGGGGCATCTGATGGACTGGGTGTGGGGTTGAATTAGGGTGATTCTGCGCATGCGCGGTGGCCGAAGGGTATGAAAATAGCCTTTGTGGAGCTAGGCGAGCCCCTAGTGGACCGATGGGATGGAGTGAGGTATCAATGTGAAGCATTCATGAAGGGGCATCTAATGGACTGGGTGTGGGGTTGAAATATCGGCATTCTGCGCATGCGCGGTGGCTATGTAGCTCTACGGGTGTAGTCCGTGATACGTACTATTCTGATGGGTTAGTCCAAAAAAGGGAGCAACAACAACAACAACAACAACACAGATTACAGATCAATCCTTTTATTATGCGTGAACAACATAGAAATGCATGTACTGACCTGTCTGTAGGAGGTTTCCCACAATGGCGTTCACCTTCGCGTCTTTTCGTGTACGTCCGTGTCTTTTCGTTAAAGTCCGTGTATCTTCGGTAAAGTCCGTGTCTTTTCGTAGACATGACCGCGAGTACAATTTTTCTACAATCCGCCATCTTGTACCCAGCACCCACCATCCACAGGCCGCCATCTTGTACCCAGCACCCACCATCCACAGGCCGCCATCTTGTACCCAGCACCCACCATCCACAGGCCGCCATCTTGTACCCATCACCCACCATCCACAGGCCGCCATCTTGTACCCAGCACCCACCATCCACATGCCGCCATCTTGTACCCAGCACCCACCATCCACATGCCGCCATCTTGTACCCAGCACCCACCATCCACACGCCGCCATCTTGTACCCAGCACCCACCATCCACAGGCCGCCATCTTGTACCCAGCACCCACCATCCACAGGCCGCCATCTTGTACCCAGCACCCACCATCCACAGGCCGCCATCTTGTACCCAGCACCCACCATCCACAGGCCGCCATCTTGTACCCAGCACCCACCATCCACACACATGCCGCCATCTTGTACCCAGCACCCACCATCCACACACACACGCATGCGCACACGCCCAATTGTGACGTCAACAAAGGTTCTGCGCATGCGCACTGACGCGCTATTCTATCAATTTACGCCTTGTATACTACTAATGATATTGAACAAAAGTGGTCCCATAATTGACCCTTGTGGGACACCTTTTCTAACCTCGGACAACGAGCTGAAAAAAGCACCTAGTTTGACTAGCTGCTTGCGATTGGTTAGGTAACTCCCTATTAATTCAACTGCGTCGTTAGACAGTCCGTACGCCTTAAGTTTGTCCAGTAACAGACTGTGAGGGAGACAGTCATCTAAGGCTTTTTTCCAGTCTTCAACAAGGCGAAGTAACGTAGTCTGACAGCCAAATCCTGTTCGAAAAGCGGCAAGGAAGGTATGAAAAATACTGTCAAAGTGGTCAGATAACTGAGCAAATACAGCTTTCTCAAAAACTTTGGAGACAGCTGGTAGTATGCTGACCGGCCTATAATTCCATTTATCTAATGGGGCATACTTTTTGTATATTGAAGTGACCCGCGCCTGCTTAAGTCTATAAGGGAAGTTTTAGTTGAAAGCTTTTGTTGATTAAATTCGTCATTGTAGGCGCAAGTATATCACATC
Organism: Hanleya hanleyi; assembly: GCA_036873755.1. Classification (NCBI taxonomy): domain Eukaryota; kingdom Metazoa; phylum Mollusca; class Polyplacophora; order Lepidopleurida; family Hanleyidae; genus Hanleya; species Hanleya hanleyi. The sequence continues at coordinate 14,966 of JAVTVY010043351.1, read as the reverse complement.
CTATATTCAATATTTTCGACGAGATGTTATCAACACCTGTTACCTTTTTAGAGCTAATCTCTCTGATGTACTCAGTTGTATTGCTGACTTTTATGGGTTGGAAATTAAAAACAGGCAAGTCAGTATGGTTTACATTGATAGCTTGGGTACTTGGATGTGGATCTTTAGCCATATCAGTGCCTATATCATTAGCTATATTTGCAAAGTGGGTGTTTATTGTCTCGCAGACATCTGTCTGCTCAGAAATAACTTTTCCGTCTTCAAGTAGTATTATTTTATTATCCTGGCATTTATTTTTATTTGATAGGAAGGGTTTGATGATAGGCCAGAAATCCTTGGATTTTGGTCCCTCAGAGCATCGCTCAAAGTAATTTCTGATAGACTGACGTTTGATTTTTGTAACTACATTTCTCTGAGTTCTGTAATTTCCCCAGTTTTGTTTTAACTTAACATTTTTGTACTTGTTAAATAACATTCTTTTCTTGTAAATAACCTTACGTAAATTGCTATTCATGTATAGGGTTAGTTTCTTGGGGAACCTGGTTTTGACTGGGGCATGATTTGCAATGACATCAGTTAGCAGATGTCCATATGCCCTGTATGTATCATCCATGTCATCAAATATATCGGCTACATGGAAAGGTACTTGTCCAAGATCTAATTTAAACTCCTCGTCATTAAAATTTTTGTAACTTCTATATGTTACTTTCTGTTTCTTTATATGTGTGACCGATTCTTTCATAATTGTACACACCATAATTGCATCTCTAACTATAACCTTAGGCTAACTACAGAAAAAACATATCTCAACCTGTCACTATTTTCATGATAATATTGTGCTGTAGGCAAATGCAATTTAAAGTTTTATAATATACAACAATGTTAATTCTTTTATTTCATGATTATTTTTTGTTTTAGCCTACTTTAATTAAAGATTCTGGGTTTTTTTAATAATTTTTTTTAGCCCGTAGGTAGGACAATTCACACTAAAGTTCAGCGAATGCGATCTAATATTTAGCTTGTACAATACGCATTAGCTGAGGTAATGACGGTATATCTAATTGTGTTCATTAGTGAACTAAACCAAATCCAGTTGATTGATCTGAAACCCGTCTTTATTTCTGCCATGGATGCCCTCCAATATTTAAGAAAACTAATAGCTAGTAGCCAAGTCCATATATTTTTATTTGGTAAAACAAGATAATTATTCAAACAGCTTCAAGTTTCCTTATGCACTACTTATGTTCAAGCATCCTCCTTTCACAGATTAATTTGTTTAAAGTCTCTAACAAACATGGTTTTATTTCGAACGTGAGAGAGAGAGAGAGAGAGAGAGAGAGAGAGAGATTTGCTAGTGTTCCTGGCTTTCAACAAACGCGCTGTGTGGAATAACGCCATTCAAACCCCAGAAGCTTGAATTCTCTTTGACATTTGCAAGCCCTCCTAATGATACTTGTATCGGGTTGTTCTGACCCTCCTAATGATTCTTGTATCGGGTTGTTCTGACCCTCCTAATGATTCTTGTATCGGGTTGTTCTGACCCTCCTAATGATTCTTGTATCGGGTTGTTCTGACCCTCCTAATGATTCTTGTATCGGGTTGTTCTGAATCCCACGTTGCAAAAACTAAATGTATGTTTCATGTATTTCAGACATGAACTCTGAATCCTGTTGTACGATACGTGCATAGATCTCCATATAGGACTGAATATTAAGACGATACATATTATGCATTTGCGTTTTTCTTTAATTTGAGAATGAGTCAGTTATACGACAAAAATGGAGTTGGTATGTCGTTAATGTGTAAGGGTGAGAAGTATGTTTTTCTGTTTTCCTGTTTGCCAATGTGCATTTGAGAAATAATGTTGAAGTAAAAACATTATCATTAATAAAATAAAAAAAAAATAAATAACCCAGACGATAAATAACAACAGCATCAATGTTGAGCAATGTAAATTCACTGTACTTGCTAAAGTTGTAAAGGCATTGTGTTGGTTGAGATCTCGTCTGTTTTTTATTCAGTAAACAAAAACACGAATCGTATCCGATATACTATAGCGGGAGGTAACTAGACCGGGATAGGCAAACTCATCATGCCCTGCTCACAATACCCTGTGGCGCATGCTAGAGTTCAGGTGTCTCGTTGGGTAAAACCCAGATGTTCCTCTAATCTCTCGTTCGCGGTAGGGCATTCCGCTTCCGGTTGCACGCAGTCCACACTTCTGAGCCCGATCTCAAGTTCGAATCCGAAAGACTCACATCCCCGTATCCATGCTACTACCCCTATGGATCAGCGTATAGGAGAAGATTCATCCAAGTACGCATCCGTGTAACTCCGCGGTTTCTCCGCGGTGTACAGTCTTAAGTCTACAACTCGAGCGCTTCAAGACGACGCCCTACACGACCCTTTGGGACCCAGGAATGGTCATCTCTCGCCGAGACATGCCTCTGCGTACCATCACAATGCCATCTTCCTCTAAGATCATGCGCACCATGATGTCACTTACCTTCGTTAACCCTACCAGGCCGGGGAGGGGGGGGGGGGGCGGCGGCGGGGGAATACCCCCCCTCCCTATCAAACTTTCTGCGCTCTCTTCGGAATGACAACAAATTGAGAGCTGACACTCCGTGACTTTATAGTTTATCATATTGGGTCATATTGATTCTGTTTGCATAACCCCCAGGAGAGGATCATGGGTAAATTCAAGATGGCGGCCACATGGGGTAGCAGAAAAGTGATGCCTTCGTCATTTTTCTTCAAAATTTCTGCTTTTCCGCGATGAAAAGTGGACAAAACTATTTTATTTCACATCACATTAATATTTAATAATTTATCGGAGAAGACTGTTTGCGGAGAAATAGCATCAATAAAAAATTCGAGAAATCTGACCGAAAAGTCAACCAAAAAATGCCGTTTTTGAAGATGACGTCACCTAAGCGGCCTTTTAAAATTTTTGTTTTTACATTTTCTGGTAGAGCTTGACCCAGGGGTATAGTGTGGTAAGTTTCAACTCCCAAGCTGAAGGGGTAATAAAAATAATTACGGGGGCCATTTCGCCCCCAGCCCCACCTCCCCAGGCCTGGACAGGTCCCGAAAATCACAGGCCAGATAGAGTTAAAAACCACCCCAGTCGTCTACAGAATGAGCGCACGATGACGTCAATTCCGGTAAAGACCTCTCTGAGACCACTCCATACATATGCTACTGTGTAAGCACGATCGACAGAATCACACGCCCTACCTTCTACTCCAAAAGAATATGGTGATTCATGGATGTAAATTCCGCAATTCCGGATATTTTTTGGCGAAATTTCCTATCAAGTCCGTTTTCCGCATTTTTGACGAAATGTCCGGTTGTTTTTCAAGTCTCGGTTTTGTATCCATCCGTTATTCACGTGACTTCTATCACTGTCAGGGATACCCTATCAACCCATCCCATGTCTACCCAACCTGAAACCATCTCGGTCATCTATACGCGGTAAGTCTGACCCTGGGATCGTGTGTATCCATTTCAGACTACTTTCGGCAACAGCAAGGGGGAATTTCCAGAAATCAATACCACGTGACTTAGTCAGTCAATCCGCTAAAGTCTACCGACGTAACCTCAGCGTAACCCGCCATTTTCGATTCATGTGATGATCTACTTGTTCAAAATTACAGATCTACCACACCTCTTGGATGATACGAAAGTTATTCATTCATATATATTTTGTAAGCTCAGGCAATATCTGTGTCCTAGGTATGTATGAAAACCTGTAATTTATCAGAGTTTTCGAGTCTGTTCTCCGCCGGATGAAGGCCGAACAGAATCCGGTAAAACACCGGATATCGCTCCACGATAATGGAGACACACGATTCGCAAGCCATCTTATGGATGGCGAAGTGTACGCAAATGATGTCTACCCTATTCACGGATCCACACGACACCTCCTCCACAAATGACGAGAGATTTTCACTTTATATAATACTATCACATTATAAACATGAACATGATTTTAAGTCCCAATTTCTATCGGCGTATATATGGGTCAGGTTCTCGGATACACAAATGCAGCCCATGATATGCCCATATCTCTCTGTTATGTGGGGCAAATATCTCATCTCGCTTGGCCCCAAAATAACAAAATCACCAGCAATGAAAGCATTACGAAAGGTCATCAGTTAACTTGTGACGGCGGTATTTGTTATGAGCAATCGCGAACACATTAATTTGGTTGCTCAGAATCTTTCAACATGGATTCATCACAACCGCATCTGAAATTTTTGATGGAGTATGATATATCATTTGCTAAAAACATAAGAGTGTAATTCGGCAAAGATAGACAAGACTGATTGCATCTTTAAACTATATCCCAAGGCTAGCTACAGAAAAATACAACTCGACATATATACGTCACCATCGTTATGCATAATTGTGTAAGCTGTAGAAAAAGAAAAGTACTTGTAAAGGCTCGAAATGCACGGCACCGGTATTGTAGGCCTTTGTAGTTATTTTATTTCAAGAAAATTTGTTCAAGGTTACTTCATTAAATATCCTGTTACTTAATTTTGAGATTATTTTGAGGTTATTTTACTCAAAGATTCAAGATTAGAGCTCCATCTAACTGTTGGTTACCTAAGAGTAAATTAACAGGATAAGTGAGAAAGACGACATCTTGTGTCAGTACTTTATTATCTTTAGCGAACTTCCGCTATATTAGGCAAATATATATCAGTTCAAATCGAATGCATTATGTCTTAGTAATTCAGGCGTTGCATATTATTTTCGTATAAACCACATCCTGATGATTGATCACCGACCCTTTTTTCCGTCGATGATGGACTCGTAACCTCAGGCGTTGAATTTTAGAGAGAGTTACGTATCCAATGACGTCCAAGGTAAATGACTGGCAACAAGCCCAATGGAATTGCATGAAATAATTTTCTTGCTGTCAGCAAAACATCCATGCCTAGTGGCATTCACTCTGTGAGTATTTGGTATTTGGAGAGGTTAGACAAAAGTTCCCAGGTTAAGTCTTATCTCATGAGAACCTGGTAATAAATATATAAACTCACCCAGACATTCACAGAAGGATGGAACGAAATCCACGTCAATGGGGACAAACAATGTAGTTCGTTTCTCGTCACATCATGGGTTTATTCAGGATTCAAAAACACGAATCGAAGAAACAATTAACTGCAGTATTTACTGATTGCGTGTTTACGAGAATACAAGAAAGTCAAGTCAAGTCAAGAATCGAAAGTCACGAACGTATACTAGAACCTGTAGCGACACCTAGCGCAGGGACACGGCTACTTTAAATATGAAAGCTGAGTTATCCATAGTCATATTTTGCTAAATTTCGGAACTTTTTTCAAGAAAATTGCCAAGAAAATTGTAAAGTCATCTGCATATTTAGTAAATATTTAGATAAATTTTATTTATGTGGTAACGCTATATGAAACCTCTTTCAGGTATTGGTATTGCATCTTGTTATGTGTTTATAATCGACAAGTTCACACCAGTGCTGCCTCAAAGCCTGTAGTCGAGCATAAACATATAATAAATATTAGCCAATACAACAAGTGATTTAACCCTTGGTCCATAGTGGTAGTAAAAGCGTACTTGGGCACGTATTGAACTTTGTGGGTAAGGGGTCATGGCCGTTATAGTTCCGGCAAAGGTCACGTGACTGGTGCCCCTGGGGTGTATTTCCCGCGGTGATGTGGTTACTTCCTGTATCAGAGATGAGTGCGAATGGGATTCCCAGTCAGTCATTGTTAATGTCGCTGAATCATCGGGAATGTCCGGTCATCTCCGGGAATGTCCGAAGGGCTATTGACCTTCGAGTTCAATCTTGCTCTGTCAAGGCTATAGGCATAGCAATACATGCAGGGAGAGAAGGATAATCCCCCTGGTCCTGGTGGGTGTCGAACCCGCTATGCGCGCATAAAAAACTGGCACGTTATCCATTCGGCTATGAGTCAATACACACTAGACAAGTGAGAAATGACTACATTGTAGTCAAAACCTGCGGCAGTGGCAATAAAACAGTGAAAGGCATATCAGCGGAGGTAGTGGTAATGGCAGAAAAACAAACATCTGCCAGTGTTTTCATGCCCAGGGAAGTAATTTTCAGCTTCTAACTCACAATTGTAGGAATTGCGTAATAGGTCTGATACCATATATATATATATATTCACTTTCCCCGTTCAAAATCCAACGATTTTGACTGGTCCATGCCGTCTATACTGAATTGACAGACGAAGTCACAATTATCGGTTTGGCAATGTCTTGGTATAAGTATCGTGTATGCCAAATTTCAAAACATTCGGTTCAGCCGTTGATTTTTGCAAATCAAAAAGGCTTTCAAATATTTGGAATCCAAATAAATTTCAAGGGTTTAGTCATAGCGCAAAAATCTACGCTCTTCAGTCTCCCTTGTCACTTACGTTGCCGAGCATAATGGAAAGTTTATATTTCCTTAATTTTCAATGAATTTAGTATACGGTCTATCACTCTGATCTGTGAAACTATGGAATGGGGTTGAAGGCTTTATCAAACTGTCCAAGAGGCATAATGACACTTTTCACTATTAAATTAAGGCCTGTGACAGTCTTGATATTCAATTAGACTAATTAATTAAGTTTCTGTATTTGCGTGTCACCTGCAAACTAAATACCTTGACACTATATTCCATGCAGCGAGTCAATACCAAGACATTAACTATTTCATTCTTAGAAAATATCATCTCATCTGACAAGTTCGACCTTGCCTTTTCGAAGGTAATTTAAGTGGAAAATGTCAGGGCTAGTTCACTAAACAAGGTATGTGTGTAAGAGAATGATGTCGAATTCTCGTTATTATCTTTTGGTACATCAAATTATTGCATTCACGAAAATGACTGCCAAGTTAACGTCAATATGAAAGGTATCTAAGTATCAAAATCAAACTAAAAAAACCTCTCCTGGAAAACAAGGCCCTAGCTTTTGACAACGAGGACAAATAGATCGCTTTTATGGTCAGCATCTGCTAATAAATGACGTCCTTCCATTCGTAAAACTGACAAAGTAACGTAAATTTTGTATAGAACCAGTAAATTCTAGCAGAAATGGGCTCTGACTTGAGAGAATGATGTCAAATGCAATATGTTTCTGCGCATTGTCTGCTGATACACATAAGTATTGAATTTACGGAAGTGATTAATGCTATTCTAAGGGATTCTGAGTGCGGAAGAGGACGGGAACATCAATACCAGCGAATCAAGGCCCTGGCTTGCGAGAATGAGGATAGAGAGGCTGTGTTCTGAAAGAGAATCATTCAAAATAGCTATTTGCCGAATGTCATGCAACCGAAAGTGCACAATATAACTGCACGACTGCGAGGTATTGTTCGCGCACAGGGGTGTCCAACTCATTAAATACTACATAGTCATTTCTGTCTCTTCGAAGTGGGCTACCATTTGAAATTGTCCGGTAATGAGTGAGTCCATCTGAATCCTTTCGTCGGCAAAATAATCATTCAAGATTCAAGATTTTATTGTACAAACACCAGTCAAAGGCAGAGTACAAAATTTTAAGAGGAATACAACTAGAGAAACAATAGAACAGTGACATGAATATTAATATTTATATATATGTTATATCTGAGAGATATGTTATATTTGAGTGTTACTGTTGATATTAGAACCTTGATTTTTGGCATTAAAGTGCATCAGGGGACTGTTGCCAGCATGTTTCGAGTGGACCTACTTTTGATGAAAATTTCTGGTGATTTTTGATTAAAATCACTGGTGATTCTAACTTGGGCCGTGCCCATCTTAATATTGGCAGGATTTCAACTGGGGGTCCAAGCGTTCAGTGCGTGTCGGAGTCCTAATGCCTACCCTACTTCGTAGGTCCTCTGACGTTATTCACACTGGGCATGAAGGTGCATTAGGGGACTGTTGCCAGCATGTTTCGAGTGGAACTACTTTTGATGAAAATTTCTGGTGATTTTTGATCAAAATCACTGGTGATTCTAACTCGGCCGTGCCCATCTTAATATTGGCAGGATTTCAACTGGGGGTTCAAGAATTCAGTGCGTGTCGGAGTCCTAATGCCTACCCTACTTCGTAGGTTCTTTGACGTTATTCACACTATTCTCATATATAATAATTAACGAAGCAATAATTCATTCCACCGAATATAGTTGCAAATGAATTCAAACGCGCTTGAAGACAGTATTGTCATGTCAGATCGGAGGTTGAAAAGAAAAGTGTGGCAGAGATCACACTCTCTTAGCGCATGCGCATTTCAAAAAGTCACAAGAACAAGAACAAGAACAAGAACAACAACAACGCGAGCCTCCCGTAGACCTGCGTGCCGCAGGTAAAAAGGCTGAAAATACCTTCATATATCGCAGGTATTAGAGGGTGAGTCCGCAACATAAACTTCTATGGTATAGAAACCCATTCATGGACATTCTTCTTTACGGTATGGAGTGTGGCACCTTATGTTTTCTGTCTCTTGCTGTAGAACATGATGGGAGGGTCTCGAGCTCATGGGTTGAATTTCGCTGAATAGTTCTACCTGTGCATGCGTGGTGCATAGGCAGATCTGCGTGGACGTTTTGGACTCTAGTTAGACCAATATTGGTGGGGGAGCATCCGACTGGATGGTTGTGTTGTGAAAGTTCCGTTAATCTGCGCATACGCGGTGGAAAGAAAGGCAACTGGGCGGAGGTTTTGGGGTAGGGGTGATTATCCGTCGTCCGAATGAGTCGTGTGGGGTATCAGTTTAACCCTATCTGACATGGATTTTTGACCTGATCAGGCCTGCTGGGGGGTATGGTCCCGCTAATTATTTTTCTTACCTCTTGACCTAGGGAGCTGAAACTTACCACACTATGCCCTTGGGTCAAGCTCTACCAGAAAATATAAGAAAACCCAAGAGGACCGATCTGATGACGTCACAGTGGCGACATTTTCAAAAAGCGACACTTTTGTGTCATTTTTCGGTCAGATTTTTCGAATTTTATGATAAATTAATAAACATGAATGTGATGTGAAATAAAATAGTTTTTGCCCACTTTTCATCGCGGAAGAACAGAAATTTGGAAGAAAAATGATGAAAACTTTTCTGGTACCCAGCGTGTTCGCCATCTTGAATTTATCCATGATCCTCTGCCCGGGGTATTTTGCAAATAGGCTCAAAGTGACCGCAATATGATATACTATAAAGTCCCGGATTGTCAGCTCTCAATCTTTTTGTCGAACTTCCTGGGATAGACAAAACGTTTGGTGGGGGGAGGAGGAATTTTGCTTCCCACCCCCCAGGCCTGGTTGGAGGAGTGCGTAGTGGAAATGCCGTCAATCTGCGCAAGCAGAGTGTACATAGGGCATTTGAATGGACGTTCTAGGGGTAGAGATGGGATATCTTTGGTCCGAATGAGCCGTGTAGGGCGTCATGTTGAAGCATGAGTCGGACTGGACTGGTATGTAGTGGAAATGCCGTCAATCTGCACATGCGCAGAAAAAAGGACACCTGAGTGGATGTTTTGGGGATAGGGATGGATCACCCTAGGTCCAAATGAGGCGTGGGTGGTATCCTATTGAAACTCTTATCGGGTAGAGCCAGACTGTGGGTGAAACTCGCATGCGCACTGAGGAGTAGTAGAGAGAGGACACTTTTGGAGTTATGTAAACATTATGAAAGGGAAGGGCTCAAAAGTTGAACTCGGTAAACATGCTCAAAAATTCCACAAGTAACGATTTCAACGAACATCCGGATGCCTTCAATTCATATTTTTAGCCAAATCATTTTTCGTCCGTTGTCCGTCGTCCGTCGTCCGTCCGTCGCCAGTCAGTCAGTCAGTCAGTCCGTAAACAATTCTTGTTATCGCGATTTCTCAGGAACTACTGCATGGATCTTTGTCAAATTTGGTACACGGGTTCCCCTTGGGGTACAATTGTGCAAGATACCTTTTCTGGTCCGATTTGAAAATCCAATATGGCCAACAGGCAGCCATCTTGGATTTCCCCATGAAACTTTGTTATCGCGATTTCTCAGGAACTACTACATGGATCTTTCTCAAATTTGGAGCACAGGTTCCCCTTGGGGTCTAGTTGTGTAAAATACCTTTTCTGGTCCGATTCACAAATCCAATATGGCCAATAGGTAGCCATCTTGGATTTCCCCATGAAACTTTGTTATCGCGATTTCTCAGAACTACTACATGGATCTTTCTCAAATTTGGTGCACAGGTTCTCCTTGGGGTCTAGTTGTGTAAAATATCTTTTCTGGTCCGATTCACAAATCCAATATGGCCAACAGGCAGCCATCTTGGATTTCCCCATGAAACATTGTTATCGCGATTTCTTAGGAACTACTACATGGATCTTTCTCAAATTTGGTACACAGGTTCCTCTTGAGGTCTAGTTGTACAAGATACCTTTTCTGGTACGATGCGAAAATCCAGTATAGCCACCAGACGGCCATCTAAGATTTCCCAATGAAACATTGTTATCGCGATTTTTCTGGATTTACTTCATGGATCTTTGTAAAATTTGGTACACAGATTCCCCTGGGGGTCTAACTGTGCAAGATAACTTTTGTGGTCCGATTCGCAAATCCAATATGGCCACCAGGCAGCCATCTTGGATTTCCCCATAAAACTTTATCGCGATTTCTTAAGAACTACTGCATGGTTCTTTGTCAAATTTGGTACACAGGTTCCCCTTGGGGTCTAGTTGTGCAAGATACCTTTCCTGGCTCGATTCGCAAATTCAATATGGTCAACAGGCAGCCATCTTGGATTTCGCCATGAAACTTTATTGCGATTTCTCAGGCAATACTGCATGGATCTTTGTCAAATTTGGTACACCGGTTCCCCTTGGGGTCTAGTTGTGCAAGATACCTTTTCTGGTCCGATTCAAATATTCAATATGGCCACCAGGTGGTCATCCTTAATTTTTGAAATGGCCCCCTACCAAAGTTTCTGCGCTATTTCCGGAAAGACATAAAATGGAGAGCTGAATCTTTATAGTTTATCATACTGGGGTCATTTTGAGTCTATTTGCATAACTCCCAGAGCAGAGGATCATGGGAAAATTCAAGATGGCGGCCACGTGGAATCCCAGAAAAGTGAGATTTTTGTCATATTTCTTCAAAATTTGTGCTTTTCCGCGAGGAAAAGCGGGCAAAACTATTTTATTTCACATCACATTATTATTTACTAATTGATCATGCAGTTTTTGCGGAGAAATTGCACAAATAAGAAATTCGTAAAATCTGACTGAAAAATCAACTAAAAAATGCCGTTTTTGAAAATGACTTCACTGCGACGTCATCAAAGCGGCCATCTTGGATTTTTTCTCACAAGGGTATAGTGTGCTAAGTTTCATCTCCCTAGCTGAAGGGATTAGAAAAATAATTAGGTGGGGCCATTTCGCCCCTCCCCCCCCCCAACCCCGGCCACAACAGGTTCCAAAAAGCCCAGGCCAAATAGGGTTAAAAGAGATATCCCAAAGTTGCCCAGTATTAGGAATACGGAATTAGCATTCGTTCCTAATTATGAAATTTAGGTATGTTTCATAGCTAATGCCAAAGTGCCAAAGAGACCTGTCTTCGCTTCCAGTACCCAATGATGACACATGCAAAAAAAAAAAAAAAAAATACTACAAAACGAAGACGAAAGATCCTCGGACATTCATTTTCAGACTAACTTTGTTCAATCAATTCACTTGTACTATAAAAATCGACATTAAGTAGAGTTTCTTGAAATCTTGAAACTCCTGAAACTTATAAAGATAATATCTTGGTTTTTTCCAGTGTCCCTTTTTCGCTCAAATTCGAAATTCTGCAAACAAAGTTACAAATCAAGCGTTTGTTCTTAGTGTTAGAAGTTGATTTTCCGACGCAACTCCAAGACCTTATTTAAAATAGGAAATAACCTAAAATAAGTCGCAATGTAGAGCTGCAAACACGGGAACTTCTTTATTACACGGAAGTGTGTCTTCTGATGATAAAATATACTAAACTACAAAACTACGCAAAAAATCCAGTTGGAAGTACACACAACTTGGTCCGACAGAAGCTGGTTGCCCGAGTTTCTGGTTTCTCATAAACACAAATTGCATATCTTATATAGTCTAACTATAATACAGCATGACATATAGTGACGCGACAGCACAGCTTGTGTGACAGTAAAACAGGATATAACAGTTTGGTTGAATACACAACAAACAATTACTCCAAATGAAATGTCAGACAAGGAATCTTAAATGAATGAATAGTTTACACAAAGACAATCAACGGATTAGAAGAAAAGCGTGAGACATGCCATGCAGTGTTGGCATGTTGTGGTTTTAAAATGTTGTGACAAATAGATTGAAGAATGAAATGAGAGTTTCTTGGAAATAAACAGTTAATATGAATATATAACATTTCCCCCTCGCTTCGCCAGTTTCGTCCTCGAAACTAATGTTTTGAACTTGGGATTTTTTTCATAAATACTAGATGGTGACAATATAATCCAGGTTTAAGACATGCAGGATCTCACTAGCACTATTAAAAAGCTGTGCCTATGGATGACAAAGACTATCATGTGGAATGAAAAAAATGAAATAATAGAAGCATCGTAGTAAAACGAAAAGGTGTGACAGACATAACAAAAGATGGGAACCGCATACATAATGAAACATCTACATGGAAATTAAGAAGAATACGCATCAGTTATCGCCAATAGCCTTGATGTTGAAATTGCATTCGCTCACGATGTTGTAGCATATGATCGATGTGATGTTGTTCAGCACGTCGGCGAATGTCGTCTTGCGAAATGACATTACATAAAGGTTGCTCAGTTTTCACAAATGGGCGTGGTCCAGGAATGTCATTTTCATGGGCAGCTAGATATGCTTTCCCTGTGGCATCTAATTTCTCTTTTGCAATCCATTGCTTGGCTTGGGGTCCCAAACCTTGCCACTGAACTTGAAATTGTTCACAACCATTTTTTATCCTGCGTCGAGTGATTTTCTCTGTTGGTCGGATCGTAGGAACCCCGTAATATTCTTTCTTCCCTTCTGTGTCAGTTCTTTCCTTTATATACCCCTGCTGGATAGGGGTGACGTCTGTTACAGGTGAATGTTCACGAACAGGATGAACAGTTTGATCAGTTTTTGAGACAGACGATATGTCAACAGGTTGAAATGGTGTCACAGTCTGAGACGATCCATCTCGATATGTGTTGTCCGTTTGTGTCTCTTTATGTTCGATAGTGAACTCTGTTTGAGTTTCTGATGATTGTGTAAGAATTGATGAATTGGTGACTGTACTGACCTGGGTGATATCCTGCGCCGGTGCAGATTTTACTCTCATCGCTGTTTTGTTCGCCCCGGACATACGATCTTTGAAGGCTAAGAATCGTTGATTGTCACGACGAACAGTCGACGGCGACTTACGTTTCACACAAGCCACACTGGCGTGTTTCGGGAGTACATCCACGTTTCCCCACGTAAACGTCACTTGAATGGCGTCACCATTCTTGTGCTGCGAATTCCAGCTGGTCGGTTTAGCAGGCACACCGAGCATGTTCAATATCTGAAAGACGTCCAAGGTTGGGATCGTAGCCATCTTGAATTTCGGGGATGAAGCTAGCTAGTTGTTGGTAGGCAGCCGCTTGGAGACTGAGCTTGAGGTAACCGAGATCTTACCACACTTCTGCACCAAATGTTAGAAGTTGATTTTCCGGCGCAACTCCAGACCTTATTTAAAATAGGAAATAACCTAAAATAAGTCGCAATGTAGAGCTGCAAACACGGGAACTTCTTTATTATACCGAAGTGTGTGTTCTGATCTAATACATAATCAAATTCAAAACTACACAAGAAATCCAGTTGGAAGTACGCACAACTTGGTCTGACAGACTCTGGTTGTCCGAGTTTCTGGTTCATCATAAACACAAATTGCATATCTTATATTGTCTAACTATAATACAGCATGACATATAGTGACGTGCCCGGGTTCTCCACCAAATGTTAGAAGTTGATTTTCCGACGCAACTCCAAGACCGTATTTAAAATAGGAAATAACCTAAAATAAGTCGCAATGTAGAGCTGCAAACACGGGAATTTCTTTATTACACGGAAGTGTGTCTTCTGATGATAAAATATACTAAACTACAAAACTACGCAAAAAATCCAGTTGGAAGTACACACAACTTGGTCCGACAGAAGCTGGTTGTCCGAGTTTCTGGTTTCTCATAAACACAAATTGCATATCTTATATAGTCTAACTATAATACAGCATGACATATAGTGACGCGACAGCACAGCTTGTGTGACAGTAAAACAGGATATAACAGTTTGGTTGAATAGACAACAAACAATTACTCCAAATGAAATGTCAGACAATGAATCTTAAATGAATGAATAGTTTACACAAAGACAATCAACGTGAGACGTGCCATGCAGTGTTGGCATGTTGTGGTTTTAAAATGTTGTGACAAATAGATTGAAGAATGAAATGAGAGTTTCTTGGAAATAAACAGTTAATATGAATATATAACATTAGTAACAATGGACAAAAAGCTACTGGAGCCTTCAAGGGAACCGCCCTATGTAGTCTTCAAATAGAAACCAATGAGAAACCTCTTCATTTAAGACGAGAGGAACTGTCCCTGAAATATGCAGGAAAAACTAGAGCTAAGGGCGAAAATCACCCATGCCACAAAATTTTTGAAGATAAAAGTGAATATGAATATTTAAAGAAAAACTGGGAAAAAGATTCCGCCCCCCTCGGCTACACCGTAAATAACCTATTCCAAGAGCATGAAATACCCATCGCACACATCTGCGACACAGACAAAATCATTAGACCACCCTGGGAATTAGAGTCGCCCCACGTGGACACATGTATTCACGACTACCTCACAAAGAAGGACAACCCAGACTTTATAAGAGCCACCACCCTTGAATACATCAACCAAAACTGGAAAAATTACATAAAAAT